>JAECUM010002181.1:0-163202 GCA_016617855.1 Megalonaias nervosa
ATGATATGCACGTGCTACATGATTTTGATCAAAATTCAGTAATATATCCTCGGATGGTTCTTGATGTCCATTTATCCTTAATGAAACTTCAGAAACACCGAGTTTGTCAAATATCATTAAACTTTTTATTTGATTGTTTACACGTGTATTATCCTGAAGCGCAATAAATATATGTCGTGGTGCAGAAACACCTTGCTGTGATGCTATTTGCCACGTAAATAAACCATTAATTGCGCTTTGAACAGCATCTGTGGTCATTGTTAACCATGACAACATTGATTTACCGCCTTGACTCATCAAAGATAGTAACCGATCTTCTTCGGATATTGTTGGAGTCATCACTGGCATCCACAAGGAAAGTTTTGTTAGTACTATTTTACCATGAAGTGCCGCAGTTGCATTAGCATCAGCTCCTTCAACGTGCCACATTGCATCATTATCATCGCTTTTTTTTTTTTTTTCAACTGTGTGTTTGGCTCCAAAAATAACTTTTCTGACATTTCTGCAAAATCCAAATATGTGTGACAGTGGAATTGCACATGAAAACCTTCTATCATTCAACATTGATTTACGTGATGCAAATCCCAAGTTGAAATTTGGATCAACACTTTGCAATAATAAAAAATCAGCAGCAGGCCGTGTTATTCCCGCTGGTTGTGGATCTAATGCAGTAGCACGCGCTGTTTGTACTGATTTATACTGTCTATGTTCAGGGTGGTCAGAAGTATCTTTCGCAAACATCATTGATGGACCAGCTGATCTTGAATAATCATCGCTGTATCTTGCTAAACCCAATATTGTTGTAGCAACATCAACGTCTTTCTGGATTGATTCAATATTTTTTCCATCAATCATGTACGTAGCGCTGTCAAATAACCCCATAATACCATTATTAACAAAACCAAAAACATCATTATTATTGTATTCAGTATCATCATGTTTATAAATTTTACCTTCTACTTCAATAAAAGCCTCAGCGGGTAGGAAATACCTACTTGTATCCTGAACCTGTAGTTCGATTCGTCCACGCTGATTTGGCAGTCGTGCGTCATAAGAATAATACTGATAATCGCGCACAGACTCATCTTTGAGAACTGGTGCGTCCATGTCAAACGCGGGGTCGGATATGCGTTTAAACATCTTTATTATTATCGTCTTCGTCTAACTCGAAGACCACTTCCTGCTATCAGACTAGCGGTTATATTTTTTTCCTTTTCCGACATCCGGATATCAGCTAACTCCGCTAGTTTTTGATTAGCTGCTTGATTTATTATTTTACTGACATTTGCTGGCATCACTTCAGTGCTGGGTAATTTCACAGGTCGGGTCGGTCTGCGTATTAATCGTGATAGTCTATCTTTAATTGCTGAGAATGCTTTGCTAGCGAGATTACCAACAGCGCTTATACCTTTTTCACGAACAACATCAATAGCTTTCATTCCTAACTGCTTTGCAATCGGTATTGCTTTTGGGGCTATCCTTCTAAACAGACCCTGAACAATATCACCTAATCCATCTCCGTAGGTTGCTCTGTATACAGGTAATCGAGAGTTTATTACCCTGACCATAGTAGGTCCACGAGTATTGTGTATGATCATTTTATTATTAAGTGATTTTATCACTAATTACATACTTAGTCACTATAATAATCATAAGTGACATCGTCACTGATTTCATTAATAAGAGATCGATATACATTAATATCCATGATGCCGCCACTAAATAATCGTTTGCAAATATCAGCTACTTCATTAATGATTTCTGGGAAATTATTACCAGCTCTTTTTCCTCCGATGAGAATTTCTAATCGATCGACATCAGCAAGAACGTTATTGGGACAAGTAATAAGACCACTTCCTAAACCACTTCCAGTTGCTTCGGGAGCGTCTTGAAATTCTTCTTCTTCCTCTTCACTTGGTTTCGGTGGTGTTTTTCGTTGTAACTCTTGTTTTTGTTGTGGTGTTTTTGGTGATACTGGATAATCACGAAGTGATTGCTCAAATGGTTTCGGTGGTGTTTTTTGTGGTTCTGGAGGTTTTTTTTTTGTTTTTTTTTGTTTCTTTTGTTGTGGTTGTTGTTGTGTTTGTTGTTGTGGTTGTTGTTGTATTTGTTGTTTTTGTTGTTGTTGTTTTTGTTGTTGTTCTTGTTGTTCTCGTTGATATTGTTGTTTTATTTTTTCTTGTTTTTGTCGTTCTTGTTGTTGTTTCATTAATTGTTGTTGTTGTTCTGGCGGTAATTGTATGAAGGAAATATAATTATCTATTGCATGAATATACTCAATATATTTTGGATTACTATTTCTAGCCTGATCAACTTTATGGTTTATACGAAATATCCATTTGTACCAATTATCACGACTTATAATTTTATCAGCATATTCAGTTTTTAAATACCGTTTTCGATCATCATAACTTCTCACAGCAAGTATAGCTAAATCTCCTGAATTTTCAATTTTTTCAATATAATCAATAGCACCTTCGATAAATTTGTCACTCAACGCAATTCTCTCCCTCGTTTCTTGTTCTTCTGGTTCTCCTGGTTCTTGTATACGACCCTTTATGTCACCTATTTCACCACGAACTTGTTCAATACCTTCAAGAATTTCCGGAACTGGCATCGCAGCAGCTATTTCGGCTGGAAGTTCACGTAAAATTTTTTTTGTCTTTTTTGTTCTTCTTGCTATTTTTTCAGTTCCTTCTGCTATTTTTCCAGCTGTTTCAGCGGTTTTCTCTGACACAGGTTGAATACCTTTAGTGGTCTCAGTGATAGGTTTAAATAATTGTTTTGTATCCTCTTCAAATTCAACTTGAGATTCCTGACGCGATTGTAATTGTTGCTTAACAGAATCACGAACAGGTAGATATTTTTTAATTGCCTTTAGTCGCTCTCGAGCTAATTTAGCTGAGTGTGGTTCTCCAATATTCATTATTGATAATATCTATAATGGCTGTTTAATTTATAGCAGCAGAGAGGGTGAATGACATACGCACGTGACCAGATTGTGAAAAAATCTGGTCAATTAAAGAAGTTTTCATTATTAAGACAAAAATTTTTTTTTTTCAGGGAATCCTTAATTTTCAAAAATAAGGTCTCTACAAAGTTGTAGGGTTCACCCTCTCTGCTGCTCTATTTGATGATTCCAGCACTAACAGTGCCCAAGAAATGAAAATGAAATACAAAATTTAACCCATGTATGTCGAGCATGAAATATGGGCCACTGTGACCTCCTTTTGCATGTGTCTGTGTGTGATTCAGATTTCTAACATAGCTTTAACAATTTTTCAGTCATATCGCAATGTCATCTGCAGCATTGCAGTTTATAGTGAAGTCTAGCACTGGGGCATCATGCTGCAGAATTACAGCATCATGTCCCACCCAGTTACATTATCCTGATACCAGGCCAACCAGTCCTAACACTAACCTCTTAATGCTGAGTGCCAAGCGAGCAGCTGCTAATAGTACCATTTTCATAAATCTTGGGTATAACTTGGCTGTGGTTCAAACCCGTGACCTCCCCCATCTGATGTGGACGCTCTACCCACTAAGGCTGTAGTACTCAATAAGATGCAATATCTGACCAAGTTTAATTATCCCAGGTATAACAGTATTTATACAGGTGCAAGAAACCTTAGCTAAATGCAAATCTTAACCAAGAATGTGCAACTAATGTCCATGTACAAAGTGAGCTCAATCAGCCTCCTCCCCAAAGAGTTAATGCCATGATACCCACTCCAAAATTTTGCCTACTGTATGAAGAAAAACTGGTTGAGAAACATTGAGACTATTTATGCATTTGCTTCTTTATGTGTGGATGCCACAGCCAATGCTGACACTGACACGACTGGACCTACAACAACTCTTCTCTACTCTACAGAATTGGGCTAAATAGTGAAAAGGATGGGGATGAATTCAATACAAGTTACTACATTCTATTGTTGTTTATTTCATCAGCCTGAATGATACATTTTATAAATAAATTAATTTTCATAGAATAATGAAATAAATACTGAGTATATATTTATCTAGTATTTTAACTTAAAATTCAATAATTATACAAAGTTTTGTACAATACAGTGACAATATAAATCTACTGAAAAGCTATATGAAATAAAACTTTATGTACAACTGCACCTGTTAATCAATCATCATTGTACAGAATTGCCCCTTGACCTTACGTCTGCCATTCTCTTCATGTTACTCTTGCAAAAAGCTTCACTGGTGTTTTTGGCATCCTCAAGCATTACTAACGTAATTATTGACATCCTCATCCTCAAGCATTACTAATGTAATTACTGACATCCTCATCCTCAAGCATTACTAACGTAATTACTGACATCCTCATCCTCAAGCATTACTAATGTAATTACTGACATCCTCAAGTTTACTGGCATACTCAAGTATCCTAAAAACTTATTGACAACCTCATTTAACAACTCCATAATGATCATCTCAGGATATCACTAAACTCTCCAAACAAGTTTTTTATATTGCTTTCTTTCTTGAAACAAAAAACAACATACATCTGAAAATACTGAACAGCAATATTTTGTTAACTTGTTACATCTGAATGTAGTACACATGCACTTTATGTACATGCTTGTAAGTCGAGTCCAGCTGTATACTGCAAAGACCCAGATCTGCCATCATATAATGCAGCTGTATACTGCAAAGACCTAGATCTGCCATCATATAATGCAGCTGTATACTGCAAAGACCCAGATCTGCCATCATATAATGCAGCTGTATACTGCAAAGACCCAGATCTGCCATCATATAATGCAGCAGCAGATCTAGGTCTATGTTGTTTACAGATGTACCCAACCTATAAGCGAGTATATATGGTACGTGTTTTGAAACCTAATAACCAGTCTGAATAAAATATTTGATTTATACTTTAGGAGATAATTGCAAATTTTGCAATATTAGGATCCCTAAATAAAACTGTGGCAAAACAAAACTATTCATTAATTCCCCCCTCTCCTCCCGCCACATGAATCTATCATTAAGGCATAGTATTAATTTTTTGGCCAAATGCATAACTGTGGAATGAAACCTTAAGGTACTTTTACATATATACTACTGTAGGTTACCATCTCAGAAGATCCCTTTGTATTAATTTCGTTAGTGGATATTATGGTATTAAGGACTTGTTTTACAAGACAGGATTCATTTTGTATAAATAAAAAGAATGAATCAATAAATGAATAAATAAATTAATCAGTGAATGAGAAACATGAATAACAATACAGATGAAGTAAAAAAAAATTTAAATGACTACATATCTTGAAAGGATAGCAACAACAACTTCTCTACACGACATGCATAATTGTCTCATTAGTTATTTTTCTTCAAAATACTACCAAGCTTTATTCATGAAGAATTTTTTTTTATAACAGTCTAAAATAAATTCCTTTGAGATATAAGTAAACAAATTGAATAATATGGCACACATGACATTTGTGTTATTGCATTACTTAATGCTACACAATATTAATGATTATTTAGCACAGAACATCAAATAATTAGGTAAAAGATATTTCTACATTGCTTAGTAACTGAAAACCAAAATATATACAATTCTAAGAGTATTATTACACAGATTTTTCAGCAGCTGTTATGACTCACTGATATCACTGCCTTGTGTACATGCATACAAAAATATCTAGAATCCCAAAATTCTAATAACTTGTCAGGCAATTTTTCCTGAAAACTTATGTGGCTGTCAGTTTTGTGAAATTTGATAGAGAAATAAAGGATGTATGTAAAAGTTGTCACAATAAAGAAAACAGTTATATAATTTTTATATGAATGAATGCGATAATGTAATTTACAATTCCAGATTTCATGTTGCTTTAGCCTGACTGTTTTTTAGTGCTTTACCAGTCTTCTTTCAAAACATTTATATATAAAAATGATTTGTCTTTGGAAAACCATAGTATAAAATTGGACTGAGCAATATTACTTTATGACACTCCACTGTTTTTAAAAATTAATTAATTGACAACAAGCTGACATACTACCTCAAAACTAAATAACAGTCAAGTCCAATTGTAAAATTTTATTTGAACACATCCTCAAACAAGTGTTACATGATGATAAAAAAATCTAGTTGTTGTTACATTTGTTCCTTTTCTGTTTTGTTCTAAATAATTTATACATGTATTGTTAAAAGCATATGGTCTAAGGGACTGATAGGTATATCATGTCTATCAACTCATGAAAATGTTAAATTGTAAATTTTGACAGGTCTAGGAGATAAACTTTCACACCTCTTTTTCCATGTGCTTTGTGGCTATATAGTTTAAAAACCTGGGAAAATATAATGAACCAAACAAATGCATCGGGTAGTTATTGGCAATTATTTCCAATGATGGACAGGTCATGTTAGCAAATGGTTATTTGATCCCACTTGTTGGTCAGGTCCATCAAATGCAGCCATTTAACGATCACTAACAGATACATACAGGAGCTTCTGAAAATGTGTGGACTGTTGGTGGACATCCATTATGTCAGAGGTCATTATAGTTAATGCCACAGACTCAAACACAAAACTACATTATAGGTTTACTTAGGAAAGTCAGCTCAAATATATGGATCCACATTATCTTTTACTCAGTTTCTGAGATCATTATATACCAACTGAATTATCAATATGCAGAAAAATAATTACCCAATCCTTTTTCTTCTTAAAATATGGTAAGAAATGCAAATGTCACTAC
Source organism: Megalonaias nervosa (assembly GCA_016617855.1). Classification (NCBI taxonomy): domain Eukaryota; kingdom Metazoa; phylum Mollusca; class Bivalvia; order Unionida; family Unionidae; genus Megalonaias; species Megalonaias nervosa. The sequence goes on from JAECUM010002181.1 coordinate 6,720, forward strand.
TGCTATGATAGTATATACATAGTGTAGCAGGGCGATGACTTTGGAACAGAACCATTTATGTTGCAGGGGGAGAGGCTTGCTCTTACAATGAATAGGTAATACAGCTGGAATAGGGAATACATTACTTTTTCTTTACAACTGTATTTTTGACAATGATGCTGTGGATCCCTCTATACCAGGGATGGGAAATAAATTTTGCAGGGGGCCCCACTTCATGAATTTTGGTAAGTGGTCATGAGCCACACATTTCTACTATATTAATGAAATTACCTCATGATCTATTGTATAAAGAACCCATTATTTTCTTTCCCCAACAAAGTAAATACACTTAAAAACAATTAGTTGAATACACATTTATCCAAAGTTTGTCTTAGGAGGCATTTGATATTGTAAATCTAGCAGTCTCCTCAATAGCTGCGAGTCATGTTAAGCCTGATTTAAATGTTAGGTTGCATGTAGCCTATATTTTGCCCACCCCTGTTCAATACCCAGGAAACTTAATGTCTACTCCCAAGCTATAATTGCCAGGCTGAGTTGCACTGCAAACAATTACTAAAGCCAAAAGGCAAATTCAAACCTGTTACAAATGTACATACATACATACTTAGATACATAAACATACATACATAGACATGCATGCATACATACATACATATGTACATACATACATACATACAATTCTGTGTATTGTAATGTCTTCAAAATTCAAATATTTAAACTTTAGAAAGCAATCAGATGTTATTTTTTCCCCTGAAGGATTATATTATTGTGTCACAAATTTGAGTTTTTCTCCCTTAAGGGCTATATTACTGTCACAAATGTGAGTTTATTCCCTTAAGGGCTATATTATTATGTCACAAATGTGAGGATTTTTTTCCCTTAAGGGTTTTATTATTGTGTCACATATGCTTAATTGCTTAGCACAACATATTTATATAATGCAAGAAGAAATAAAATCATAAATGCTGATTTTATTTTCCAACAAATGAAATATTCTGACTGGCTTAGCTGGTCACATATGCTCAACTGTTAGGAAACATATTGGTTTCCTCATGTTAATTTCAGCTCCAAAAAATGTTTTGTGATTGTGTTACATTATTTTTTGATCATGGTATGAAAGTAGAAAACAATTATGGTCTTTTGTTTTGCTCAATGCATCGTTTTCTTCAGCTGTGAAAAATAAATAATGGGTATTGACCAATATCACATTTTACATTAAAGAGAAATATGCACAAAACATGTTTTAAGTTCTGCTAATTTTAGCAAGTATTCACCAAAATTGCATTCTAAATGTAGATTATTTTTCCCTGGTGAACTCTGACCTATTGCAATTCTGCATAATTCTATTGTCTCTTCATGTTATATATTGATCAGTTTACTGAACATGACCAAAATTTAAAACGAAGAAAAAAACAATAAACAAACAATGGACTACAAATCAAATTCTTTGGATAACTGGCAAAAGAGACGTCATGAATTAAGTATGTCATTTGAAATATCAATTGTTTTAATAAAAAACAAATGTTAATTTGAAACATCAAACTTTAATTGTGAACATATGTACATCTCCATTGTCCTTTAATATGAGATATCAAATAAACATTTTTTGTCAGCATTGACCTTTAATAAGATATGCCAAAGACACCTTAGTTTTTTTCCAGTTATGGTACAAGGCACAGGTCAACAATCTCCTTACACAATTTTTATGTATTTAAATAATCAAAAGATGGTAAGGCAAATAATTCCCATCTCCTCTAATTCTGTTTCACTCTAACTGAATCTTTTCTTCATTTTATTTCTCCCAATAAATTGTGTGCAAAAAATTATAATTATAATAAAGCCTGTCACTGCATGTCAAGCCAACTATTAAAGAATTTCCATAAAATCAGTAGCTTTTATGGCATCATCCAAGGGTTCACTCTTTTCACTTTTTTTTCCCCTCTTTTTTTATTTTATTTCAGTAAACTATATGCAAATAATAGCAAGTAGACCATGGCCTGCATCTCAAGTCCATGATCAAACATTGCTGTAAAACCTGTGACTTTGAACCCAAGGTCAAAAGGTTGAGCAATCATGTCATAGAATGAATCTTCTTTTTCTCATAATGATTCATCCAGAGAAATCTATTAAAAGAATTAGAAAATATAAGCAAATAAAAATCTTGAACCAAACTTTACCACAAATTTTCTACGACTCTGGTCTTGACTCCAAGGTCAAAGGCCTGAATGACCATCCTATGAAACAAATGATCTTAATTCATAATGACTTATATATTAAGAAATTTCATCAAAGGTTTTAGGAAATATAAGCAAATTAAAAACTTCAACCAAACCCATAATGAAAACTTTTTCTTATAATGTAACCTCAGTGTAAAAGAGGACAAGTGTGATATCACAGAATAAATTGTCAAGAGCTTCATAATTATTTATTCAACGTATAAACAAAATTCAACCAAATTTTCTCTTAGTATATTATAATGATTCCTGCTAATTTTATCATTAGCTTCACAATGATTCATGCAATGCATGCACAAAATCCATCAAAAAGTTTAGGAAATCTATGTAACTCTAACTACAATTAATATCAAACTGTTGCCAAGGATGCCAGAAAAGTGACCACTATGTCTTGTTTTCACACTAGCATGGACACAACAATAACTCACTGTTTTATTTCTTGTTTTCCCCACATTCTCTTAAACTTACATAATTTAAGTGTAATGTGTGTCTGAATAATGACTGAAAGACAAATGCATTTGAGGCTAAGTTTCATGGTGATAGTATGTTTTATAACATGTATGCCACTGCATCAAAAAAGTTTGATATATTTTATTTTTGCCACACTCATGTAAATTGATATAGTACTAGCTTCTGATTGTTCCTCTTAGGAGGTTATGGCTACTGAAAAGCAATAATGATAGTTTTCATATAACCAAATACATAAAGCCAGTTTTTGACATGTAAAACAACTCTTGGACTCATCATATAGCTTAAACACTGAAATTAAACAATGTTAAAATCAGGAAATTTTTAAATATACAAAAGATATTAACAGAATTTATACAATTTTGCCATATTTTTCAATTATCTAGACAAGACAGTTTCCATGCAAATACCATGCCCTAATATAACCAACATATATCTTAAAAGAAGTCTGGACTTGCAACATATTAGTCAACTAATATGAATACTGAATTCTATGTTTATGTCATGACTTCAGTTTTGCTGGTGAAATCCAGACCAGATCTCTAATAAAGTCCACATAAAAGTGGTCATACCAGCATGCAATAACATTCACTTATAAAATCCTATAACATGCTTATAACTGTGGTCACGATGTTGCTTTGGTTACAAGAGTAATCTTGTTTAACTTCCATCCAGTCTAGTAATACTTTTTTTTAAAAATCCACGAATTTAAACAATTTTTCAAAGTCTCTTAAAATTTACAACTAAATGCCATCTTTCTAATGATTTTAATGGCAACCTAATGTAACAAGCAGGTTTTTCAACTTTTTCATTGGATACATTTTTTGTCCAATTATTAGAACCAGAATGTAATGAGATAGCAGCCCCAAATTGCACTAGCCCAGTCATCAAAATATTTGGTAGAAAAAGCCTTTTGCTCTTTATAACAAGCTGTCAACGACTCTGATCCACCATTAGATGGAATTCCAAGCCCTATTACTACACTAGAAGAGACCATAACATTACTGGATTAAACAGAAAGAAAAATCCTTCACTACACAACTGATCAACTCTCGAGAGTTTCTAACACTTTCATGATCTGTTGCTTAATGATCTTAGTGGCCTCTCCAGCTTCTGTGATGATACAACGACTCTGGCTGGTAATTTTGAGTCCATCTTCATCACTGGAGCCATATTTGAATGTTATAAACTCAGGATAACGTTTCTTGGAAGTTATTTTGACAATGCTTCCCAGGGACTTGCGAGACTGTATGAACACCATTCCCTTCTTCTTTGGTATGTCTCTCAAAATATACAAGTGGGAACTGGTCACCAGGATATGGCTGTAGCAATAAATAAATAAAATTTGTTGAGAAAAAAAAGATTACAAACAAAACTGCAGTAAAGAGATTTCATACAAAGATTCATGCTTTTTCCATTATTAACATTTGTTACATGAGCTTTTGGCCTCAATAAATCATATTTTGTGTTCATAGCCTGATTGAAAGTGTGAGTGTAGCAATATTTCCTAGCATGAGAGTGTCAATGTGGCAATATTTCCTAGCCAGAAAACATCAATGTGGCAATATTTTCTAGCCTGAAAGTGTCAATGTGACAATATTTCCTAGCCAACATAGTTGTGGCTAACTGTAAGTTTTTCATCTGAGATGACCTCAGGCCATTCAGCTTTAAGATACAGACATAGAAGTCATAACTTCTATGGAAAACAAAGGAAAATGGAACTATTGTGATATACTTTGGGGAACTAACTGAGCACTTTAAGATACAGACATAAAAGTCATAACTTCTATGGAAAACAAAGGAAAATGGAACTATTGTGATAATACTTTAGAGAACTAACTGACCACTTGAAATGACAGAAAATCCTCCACCTACATGTATCTATTCCTTGAAAATCTGTCTTCTTTTTGAACATAAAAATCTGAAATACTTGAATTAGCACTGATAATAACATGAAAATTTCCTGAAAATTAAATAAAGTCTTTCAGTTATAAAGACCTAAAGCTGTACATGTTATACACTGAAAACTATCTAGGAGACCCACACACCTATCTGACAAGCTCTTATTCAGCAATCTCATCATTACCAGTCCCAATGTGATTACACACGATTCAGACCTTTATGTTGATCATATTGATCAACAACCAATTAGAATCACTGTGATGATTGATTAGCAGGTGCCATCTGTGGATGATGAGTCAATTACAGGCAGTGAGTGGGCTCTACATAGAAACTGTATCCACCAATTATGTGAAAATACATAGCCTTACTTTTCAAAACATACTCTGGTCGTACATACTCTGGTCCTAATTTCTGGAATACATGGTATTTGGAAAAGCCTAAGCTAGGATATAGGTCAGAATGTCAGGACTGATGTAATCAAATGCCTCTACCAGACATGTTGCCGCACAGCCCTTATTTTGTACAATTCCTTCAATGAATGCCAGTGGAAAATATTTTAAGAAAAAAATTAATCTATTCTTCCACTCATCTAGAACAAAAGTTGTGCCAATACTTTAGTAAACATTCCAGAGCATGTAGCTCTCTTATCCACATCTTACTGTATTCTTCATCAGATTCTGTCTCACTTTCTGACAGACAAAGATAGTTCAATGTCATTACCATCAGTGCTGTTAAGTTCATCCTCAGAACCTGAAAATTTTATTCCCAATCACAGAGGCAAGCAAAATCCATTGTTTCCACTGTTAACTAGAAATACATGAACTAAATGATGGTATAAAATTCCAGAAAATCCCTGTATCTAGTAAGAACAATCATTTATTAACTCTATTTGATTGCTAAAATGTCCTTTCATTTCCCATTATTAATAAGATTGACTGCATCATAAACATACATAGCGGATGTATAGTGGATTTATCAGTCACTGCAAAGGCAAGACACATGTATGCTGCAGATATGCTTGCCAATGGTAAACAAAGAATTAATCACTGCTCTATTTTATCTTACAATGACCATACTGAACAGTGGATCAGTGTCATTTGTGCAAACCTGAAAGATATTTATGCCTGGGTGCTTTTTATCGAAGTCTGCTGAGCAGTTTTTAGAAGTCTTTAAGTTTTTTTAAAAAAATATTTTAGTAACAGTGACCATTTTCGATAGTGGATCAGCATTATTGGCATTGATGTAACCCACTTTTGAGCCACATGTCAAATTTGATTAACCTCTCTTCAGCAGTTTTTGAGAAGTTATCTAATGGTTGTTCTGCTTTAGTAATAGTGATAATATCTGAAGGTGGATATGCACAATTTATACAAATGTAAAAGGTTTTTAAGCCAGGATGTAATCTACCCAATCTGGTTAAATTCTGCTGTGGTGTTTACGAGTTGTTGTGTACATGTTTTTCTGTTTTAGTAATGGTGTCCATATCTGAATGCAGATCAGAAGAGTTGGTAAAAACATTGAAAGACCTTCCCGCCTGGAAGCTATCTTGCAATTTTGGATACATTCTGTTCGGCAGGTTTTGAAAAATAATTGTTTAAAGGCTTACTTGTTTTTGTTTTAAATCTGCCATATTTAACAGCAGATATGCATAATTTGTACAAAATCTGAAAGGTATTTATTCCAGGATGCCAAATTTGGTATCTGAGAAAAGTTTGAGAATAGCAAATGGCAATGGATGGATAACAAACAATGGATGAAACAGGCCAAAAGCAAGAAAGTCATTTCATTCATAATGGTGATCATCTCTAAAGGAAGATCAAAGTAAAATGATTTTGTGTCAGGATGCATTGTCAATTATGGCAAAATCCTGTAAAACAGTTAATGAGAACTAATTTAAAGTTTTTATTTTCATTAACAGTGTCCATGTGTCAAAAGACTGAAATCAGCTGTAAACCCCCCCCCCCCCAAAATCATTATTGTCAGGCTTTCAAGTCAGGATCATGTCTGTCAAAATTTGGTAAAACTCTATTTAGTAGTTTCTGAGAAAAAAAGTTATTTAAATAAGGGTTTTCTCTGTTTAGTAATGGTGGCCATATCTGATGGCATATTTTGTACAATCTGAAAGGTCTTCAAGCCAGGATGATCAAATTTGGTTCATTTCTGTTCAGTAGTTTTAGTAAAGAAATTGCTTAAAGGTTTTTCTATTGTTTGATAATGCTAGTTGTATTTGATGGAAAATGGTCATCATTTATACCAACCTGAAAAGTCTTTATACCAAGATGTTCTCTCATATTTGGTTGAAATTGTTCCATTGGTTTTTTGAAAAGCTAAAAATAACAACTGTTGGCAAATGACAGATGAACAGCTGATGCTCAATGGGTGACACATGCTGAATGCAGGACAGGTGAGCTACCAAGGCTGCCTGGACCTGAATATCAAATCCATGATCAAAGCAACAATGGAAAAACATTAACCAAAACTTTAACAAGCTGTTGACACTGCAGCCTTCAGCACCAGAAAAGTGACATTGTCTTGCTGCTTACTTTGTGTCTTGCACCTTACTTTGTTCTTGTTGCTTCCTATGTGTCTTGCTGCTTACTATGTGTGTGATCAACTAAAATGGTTTCAAGAAATTTTGTACCTTTTTCCTACCAGCAGTATAAATCAATAGTCAAATTAATAAATAAGTTTCAAGATTTATCATCAGCAATTTACTTACAATATTGATAAGCTTCATCAGTTTACTAACTGGAGATAAAAATAAAAGTGCCACTAATGGCAAGACATGCCACTAACATACATTTAGTTGATTTAATGTACTTTCTGCAGTATATGTTGAGTGAATATAGCTCCAACAATACTCCAGTATTTCAGGATGTGTTGAGTGACTATGAAATGACATGTACATGGCTCTAACTGTACTCTAGTACTGCAATATATGTATATAAAAAAAATGGTACTAACAGATGCCTTGCTAGGTGCTCAGCATTAAGAGGTTAGTGCTAGGACTGGTTGGCCTGTTGTCAGGATAATGTGACTGGGCGGGACATGGTGCTACATGTCTGTGGCATGATGCCCCAGTGTTAGACATCATTATAAACTGCCACACTGCAGACATCGTAGCAATACGACTGAAAAACTGTTAAAGATACGTTAAAAATCCAAATCACACACACACACACACACACACACACACACACAATATATGTTGAGTACATATGAAATGACATGTACACAGTTCAAACTGTATTCCAGTATATCTTGAATACATATGAAATGACATGTACAGAAATAGTTCTAACAGAACTCAGTACATATATCAAATGACATGTACACAGTTCCAATAGTACTCCATACTGCAGGATATCTTGAGTACATATGAAATGACATGTACATAGTTGTAACAGTACTCCAGTACTGCAATATACGTTGCATAAACATGAAATAACATGTACATAGTTCCAACAATACTTGAAGGGCAAACTTTAGCCATTTGGGATTTGTTCCTGACCTAAAATTTCCTGAGAACTGAGATGTCATCTTTAACAGACGAGTTACCCAGAGGGACAATGGTAAACTTGAAAATACCCTGCAACTTTCATTGGCGGGGATACAAAAAAATGCAATGGGACATAAAAATTAAAAAAAAGATTTAATTATTGTGATTTTTCTGTTATATAAGGGGGACAAAACTGTCAAGACCTGAATGAACAAATTATCCATGTGTAAAGACATTCCCCAATCTATAAATACAAGTACCACAAATATACTAATGTTTTCCCTCAAAATCATTAAAAAAAAATATTAACCAAACAAATCTGATGTATTCACAGCATTCAGTCCACATTACTAATGATCACTACATTAATGATCAATTTCAAGGACCAAAATTTTTTGAACTGTTACCTTCAAGCACCGATAGCTTGATCAATAATTGTGCTGCCTGCATTTACATTGGCATGGTTGCACAAAACAGTATTTTTGTATACTGGGCTAAAAACACCTGCTGCCAAAGTAGACTGGGATAGTTTCAAATTTTTCTAAGCAAGAAATATTCATGTTACTTTCCCAAAATTTTTAATAACATATGAAGGAAATTTTGTTATATTTATGCAATTGCATTAAAAATTTCAATTCCATGCAATCACAACATTTTCTAAATTTGTTCAGCCATTGTCTGGTGATAATAAGTAGTGCCCTTACCTTGGAAACATGTAACGATTTTCGGCCACTTCCCTACAATGGCAAGAATACACAACATCAGGTTTGTTAAGCCAGGTTTCTAGGCTCACCACCTCCCTTCTCTCATCATCAGAAGACTGCACAAAGCTCTCATCATCAGCTGTAATTACATCATATCCATAGTTGTACTTTGTTATAACGTGACTCATGGGAGCCATGAGAATGGAGTGTTTTTGTAATGATACAATATTCTTAAACCAAATAGGTCATAATGACAAGTAATAAAATGTATATACATTTTAATATAGGGACCCTGGGTGGCCATGTGATCTAAGGCATGTGCCTTTAAAGCTCATCTCACATGTCTGCATGAATTCAAGCCTCTGCTTGACCAATACGGGTATGTGAAAAAGTTTACCACTATCTTCCAATGGGTCGGTGGTTCTTCCTCCACCAAATATACTGGCCACCATGTACAGCCTTTCAAAACCTGAAAAATGGCATTAAATGAATACAGCAATACTTTAAGTTTCCAGCACTAAAACTAGTAATCACAGTAAAAATTAAGCTTCTGGCAAAACTGATTCTTTTTTGCTGTTTTATACCCTTAACAAGTTTTCATACTGTAGTTCAGTCAGTATTAGGGACTAGTTTCTTTTCCCAGCAGACTATGCAAATATGCACAATGCAGATTACTTTTAAAAAAATAATCCAAAGTTCATGACTTGACCATGAACTGGGGTGGATATCTCAATGAATTTGGTTGTTTGTGTACCAATAGTCAACCAGACTTCCTCACTAGAACTAATGAAGACTAGCTGTGTAGAAACATGCTTGCAACAAAACAGGTGTGTCACCATACTTAGGACAGATTAATGGAGTTAGATTAACAGATGCTCACTGTATTCTATTATTTGAAAAAAAATTTAAATGGCAGTTTGTGAAATGTTAATCTTGTCCCCTTTTTTAATTCCCCTGAATATACTGTGGCCTCCCATATAATGATGGCATGGTAATGGACCCCACTAAATTGTCTAAATTTAGTTCTGTCACTGCTACTGAATTCTTTCAGTTTACTTCTTTTCATGGCCAATAACATCAGAGGATAACAGTTTCAGATACTTTGATTCCTCATGTATAGTAGGGTTGTTTAAAATAACATACTCTATTACATTACAGCCTTAACTGCAGTATTCAACCCAGTGTCAAGATGACTGGTGGGGTGGAGAAAATGGGAATAATTTTATTATATTGACCATGGATTTTACAACAGAAACTAATGTTGTAACATACATAGTCACATATAAGTTGAGTCTAACTGCGAACAACATAGACCCTTATCTGCTGTCACATAATGTGCCAGCAGATCTGGATGTGTTGTTTTGTTCTACTGATGACTCCTAAGAACTGCATAGACCCAGATCTGCTGGCACATTTGTGACACAAACTCTGGGTTATTTTGGAGTTTGAATGGACTTTGTTGAGTGGACGAAATGCCTTCTTCGTAAAGGAAGTGATAAATGTATTGTTACGTGATCTTTCGGTCTTTGTCTGGTACCTGTTTTGTTCAAGGTTAATTTGTGTGTGTGTTAATGCACAGGATCTATTTTTAGCCTATGCTAACTATGTTATAATCTTGACAATTATGCCAAGGGATTCTGGCCGTAAGAAGCGGGTGGCTGCTGGTCGGGGGCAGCCGTTCAAGAGGGGGACTACTGTATATATTTGCTAAGCATAATTTCTAAAACAATGAAGAATTTATGTAACGTATATACTCATGTATAAGCTAGTTCCTGTATAAGCCGACCCATCAAACTTAATACATAAAACTTTAAAAAGTGCAAGATCCACGCATCAGCTGACCCGTAAGTCCAGCCATACTGAAAAATCTTGTTATTAACTGGAAAAATTTTTAAAAGTTTTGAACAAGTCTTGAATTTTCTTTGTTACAACCTTCTTAGTCAGAAAGCACTAATGTCACTGCTCTTTTGTGTTTGAAAGAAATTTTATTATATGGATTTATTGTTCTTAGTGGGGTTATTGTTAAGTCTGGACATTTATTCTTTGACTTGGAAAAGGTCAAGAATTTTTTAAAAAATCTGTAGCATGAACCCGAGTAAAGGAGATCCTGGGGGTTCAGGTTAGATTTGTGATCTCTTCAATGGCGATCTGCATTAACAATATATTCCAGCAGACACAAGAAAACTTAAAAATTTTCAAGTTCAGACCTTATCTTGCAGATAAGCCAACCATCCTTCTTACAGGCATTTATTTTTTCCTGTTTATTTGGCTTATATGCAAGTATATACAGTAAATATAGGCCAATAAAATTAGCTTTTTTATCTTTTACCTTCTTCATCATCTCCTATGGTGAACACTGAAGCCATATTGCGATATCTTTTGCCCACTGGATCAGTGTTGCTGACATGGCGTTCTACAGGTGCACTTTCATTTTTTATATAATTTGTTAACTTTTCTTTTACTTCTGCTGATTTACTCTTCATAACATTTGATAACTTCCCAAAGAGAGAATCTTTCTGCTGGTTCTGAAAAATGAAATCAGATCGTGCTAATGAATAATGTCTTATATTAAAACTTTAATCATTTGATTCTGTTATGTTTCTCGATGTTGATTTTTTTAGACAGTGTCTCGCAATAACAATAACCAATATGACAACTGTGTGATACAGCGTGATACAACTTAGTGGCAAAGTCTTAATTCAAAAACATGGGTCATAACTCTGTGAAGTTTTGTTGGAAAATAGTGAAATGAGGTTATGACTAAATCTGAAGATTAGTACTTGTGCATAATGTTTAAACAAGAATTAAACATCAAATTGCACCAGAAATTAATGACCTAGTGAACAACTGTGTACCAAAAAATGAACTTTTAGTCACTCTAGTTTACCTGTGTAGCAGGCTGTCTATTACACTCCAAATTACATGTAAAAACAAACTATCATTCATTTGTAAATATATACAAATCATTAGAATATTTCATGATGTCTTATAGTTACAAGCTCATTCATTTGTTTATCCATATAACTTTCTCTCCATTAAATGCACTTCAATTTTATCTCAATGATGTATCAGCAAAAGTGAATGACTGATTTGTTTTAGTGATTCAATCAAGCATGAATACATCAAGAGGGAGGCCCCGAGTAGCCAAGTGGTCTAAAGCGCTCACCGTTATGGATCATTGCCACCTCACCTCTATCTGCGTGGGTTCGAGTCTCGAGTTCGACCAATGTGGGTATGTGAGAAAGCTTGCCAGTAGCTTCTCGTGGGTCGGTGGTTTTTTCCTGGGTTTTCCCAGGTTCTTACTCCACCATTTATACTGGCTGCCACATATAGCCTATCTTGTGCTGAAAAATGGCATAAAACCCTACAACAACATCAACAACAACATCAAGAGGTTTTGGAAATATAAATAAATTTTAAGGGCAAAGAAGCAAATGTTTGTCTTGGCAACATGCTAAGAATGATAAGAATCTATCAAGAAGTTGAGGAATCTATCAAAGAGTTGAGGAATATAGGTAAATGAAAAAAGTGTAATAAAACACAAATTTTCTCTGACAGACACCTGGACCCCAAGTTAACCTGTGTGAACATGCATGTCACAGAATGAATTGTCTTAGCTTCATAATAATTCCATGGCAAGTATATGAAAATCCATCAATCGATCAAGTTGTTTATGAAATATATGCAAATAAAAGACTTTAACAACACAAAATGTTGACAATGATGATCATCATGGTGAAATGTTGACAATGATGATCATCATGGCAATTCAATCCAGCATCAGCTCAAAAAAACAAATCACAAGTGTGTGTTCTCTCTTCAATTTCTAATATATTGATTAGATACAATAATATCCAACTTCAAACTACATATGGTAATGCAGCCCCGTTTTAGTAAGCTGTGAATCCTGATATTTACTCTCAAACTCATTCACCATCCTACATTCTGATTGGACTGGCCTGATAATTAGCTAAATGGCATAATAATTTCCAGCAGACTATACTGATTAAAAAAATATGATGCAAAAATGGACAGAAAAACCATGGCTAAGTGAAAGTATGATAGAAGTAAGAAAGGCTAAAGGTTGTCAATTGTGTAAAATTTATGTTCACTGCATAACTTGTTACCTGAATGATGATATAATTTATCATGTCATAACTACCTTGATTATCGAACTGTCAAAGTCTTGGGATTAGATGTCATGATGATGTTATTATGACAGTTTTGCAATAAAATAAATAAAGCTTTCAAATACAAAATACATACAAGTAATAATATAACTATAAAAAAAAAACAAAGAACAAATAAGTCAAACAACTAAGAACGCTTGAATGTGCGGACAATTTACTACCTATCCTAAATCATCTCCATGGATTATGTGTGGAAAATTGGCACCACACACTTTATTAATGTATTCAGTAATATATATATATATATATATATATATATATATATATATATATATATATATATATATATATATATATACACACACACATGCATGTATACGGCTTCAAACCAAAACATCTGAATCAGTTTTACAGTTTTAGGTCAATTAGCTGGCAGAGTACCCTTTCTATACTCCTGTATGTCATGAACTTTAACTTGAAATGTATTTTACAATGCTCAGCACCACAAAATGCATTGTAACTGTGTATTTAAATATGCTATTATATTGTTTTCACTCCTATCAGTGTAACAATTTCCAGTTCTCATTTTTTTACAAGATTCTGACAAATCATCCTCATTTTACGCTGAAAGAACTTCTTTGGTCAGGTTTACACACAAAATCATATATAAAATAAATAAAATAAATGTAACAGTAAAACCTGTCTGACATACTAGCCCTTATGGCAAAAAAAAGGTCTTGTAAGACAGACAGTCTTTTAAAATCTGTGTGTGTGTGTGTGTGTGTGTGTGTGTGCGTGCGTGCGTGCGTGCGTGTGTGTGCATGCATGCGTGCGTGTGTTTGTGTGAGAGAGCTGCTGTTGTTGTTGCTGTAGGGTTTAATGCCATTTTTCAGCACAAGATAGGCTATACATGATGGCCTGTATAACTGGTGGAGGAAGAACCCGGGAAAACCCCAGGAAGAAGCACAGACCCACGAGAAGCTACTGGCAAGCTTTCTCACATACCCACATTAGCCAAGCCTGAGACTCGAACCCACACAGACAGAGGTGAGATGGCAGTGATCCAGAACAGTGAGCGCTTTAGACCACTCAGCCACTCGGGGCCCCGAGAGAGAGAGAGAGAGAGAGAGGGAGAGAGAGAGCACTTACATCTTCCCTGCTTGACTATTGCATTTTTTCATTAAAAGATTGGTTGGAAACAATTTACAGAGGTCAAAGGTTAATTCTTACATCTCTCACTTTTTGTTTTCCTTTCTCTTTGTTCTGTATGCCTTTATATTCAATTTGTATGAATTTGTCTGTTTTGTATTCACTTTATCTTTGTTTTGTATTCCTTTGTTTTGTATTCCTTGATCTTTATTCATTTATCTTTGCATGCCTATGTCTGTAAATTTTTGCTACATCTATTATTTTTTTGTCTCCTGGTGCATATTTACTTTTGGTCAGATGGGGTTTGTGTTCTTGAGGATTTTGGCAAGGGTTTTGCCTTGACCAATCTTGCTACTTAGCTTTGCTCTGCACTATATTGCCAGGATTGTGTTGATGTGCCATTATTCAATATATATATATATATATATATATATATATATATATATATATATATATATATATATATATATTACATACATACATACATACCCTTTTCATTAAATATTTTTAGGAGAAAAGGTTTTTTCACAACATTAAGTCACTAAAATTATACTGTTCAATTTTGGCTGTGATGGTAGATAGATTTATCAATGCATACAGATTTACATGTCTCTATTTGTTCAAAATATACTATTTTCTAATTAAAAAAAGTTTATAAAACATATTAGAAGTCCTACCTGTGAATGTGGAGCAAAGTCCTCACTGTGTTCAATGTCACTAGTATTGCCTGGTTCAGGACTGGACAGTATACATTCCCTCAGACCTTGTTCTAACAGGGTTTCATCCGGACTCTCTTGAAGGACCTGTTTCAATGCTGAAATACATTAAAATCAAAATCTAAGCTAACTGAAAAATAATTTACATCTGACAGTCATTTTCACATTGGTACTGCATATGGTGCATCAGCAGCATGGTCATATTTTCAAAACAAAATGGTCACATCACAAAAATGAAACCCCACAGAATGGAATCAAATACACTGCCCCTCACCTGTACACTAAAGCAAGGGCAGTACCGGTATACTGCTGCCACTCTGAAACTGTAGATATAGTCATGGACCCCACATTATTAGTCAAATTCTGTTTCATGACTGCTACTTTATTTTAGTGTTGGCTGATGAGATCCAATTATAGTATGAGTTCACATAATAATTAAATATAGAATCAATTATAATGTGATTTGGCTGCTATGTTAAACACTACATTTTGTGTTTTTACTGCACTATACAATCCTTCCCAGTCATATATATAATGGAAACTTATATCTTGTCAAGAGCTGAACAGAAACACTCTATGTTGATAAAGCATAAATTGTAGGTCACAGTTACCTTCTTTTGGTTTTAAGTATGCAGTTCCAAGGCCAGGAAAAAAAACAGCTGTTTTTCTTGCTGGTAGTACTTAGATTATGGTAATTGCTTATAGGTAAAAAAATATTTAATAAACTACCAGTCAAGTCTATTTTTTTGTAAAGTTTCCAAACACAATTGCATACATGTATGAAGTGACCCTTTAAACAATAACTGAAAAGCTATTGTCAACCATCTATATATAATAACACCGACCAATATGGTATTAATACATGACCACATAGGTGTGAAGATATCTGTGCATGTACTCTCCTGGACATTTACAGGTTTGTTTAAAAACTACTAAAATGTTTTGGACCTGGCGTAACAAACAAATTTTTATGATAAACCCACATGAAACTGAATGCCAAGAATGAGGCAGGGAGCGATGGAAAGAGAGATCAGATTCAAGCTTAATTTTTCAGGATTAAAGTCATTAATTTCTAGTCAACAAATGAATAAATATATTAAAATTCTTACACAATCCTGTTGCAAGATGTCTGGATACTTCACTGAGAATTTCCAGCTTAATACTGAGTCCTTGTTGTTGTTGTTATAGGGTTTAACGCCATTTTCAGCACAAGATAGGCTATACATGACGGCTAGTATTAATGGTGTCCTCCACCGGGAGAACCCGGAAAGAACCACCGACCCACGAGAAGCTACCGGCAAGCTTTCTCACATAGCCACATTGGCCGAGCTCGAGACTCAAACCCAAGCAGACAGAGGTGAGATGGCAGTGATCCGTAACTGTGAGCGCTTTAGACCACTCGGCCACTCGGGGCCCCCTGAGTCCTTGAATCACAGCTGATACAAATCTTGTTTCAGAATTAAGCAGGTGTAATTTTTCCACTGATGTTTCAAAATTGATCATACATTATGATACAAAATAAACTATAGGCAGAAAATTACACAAGTCCAAACAACACTGTGATGAGTAAAAAAAATCATGAGGTTATGATAAATAAAAAGTTTTATAGTCAGCATCAATTACCCAGAAATGCACCCATGAACTAAAACTCCATTAACAACCCAATTATCTCTTTTTATGAAATAGGAAATGCAAGTATTTTTTTCTTTGCATGCAGAGATGCTTCTAATTATCAAGTTGCTTTGTTCTAACATAATAACCCAATAAACAAACTTTAGGCACAAAATTTCAAGAATGTCACTGACCATATATACTGGGACACGATAAAATAATTCTTTTTTCCTGTCCCAAAACTTACAGTGAAAGGTTTTTTCACCTCAGTCATATGTCCCATGACTTAAGAAATGAAATAAATTTGTGGTGAATTTGCACACATACCCCTGCACATTGCAATAAAATAGATAAACAAAACGCTTACTTGATAATAAAATGAAAGAAACTAACTTTGTATCGTAATCATTTATTCTTTTTTTTTCCTCATGAGCAGTAAAGAATAAATTAAATCCACAAACTCGGTATATTTAGCATAGGCATCCATGCTGTAGCATGTATCACTTATGTCCAATAACACACAGCACACTGTTCATTGCTGTAAACATTCAGAAATAAATCATATTTGGTTATACTCAAAGGTTTGAATATGTTATCGAACTGAAAACTGGATCCAGCAACATCACAAATGAGAGGGAAATAATCAACTGATTGCTTGAAGACAACTGCCACTCATGCATGACATGGTGTTAGGTGCAAAATAACCAAGACTGAATTATATCCAGGTCAACTCTATGACAGTATCTTGCAAATAAAAATCATTTTTTGAAAATACATTCACTTGAGTGCAAGTGACAATCTTTTCGCTAGCATGGGTTAAAGAAAGTATTATTAAAGCAAGTTATTGCTATGCATACTATCTACCCGCAGACATCAGTGCCCATTTGTATGCCAAGCAAATAGAAGTCCAGGTGGCAAATAAACACAACTGGCAGCAAGCAGTAAACTCATTGTTTGAACTTACCGACAGGATATCAAAGACAAAGGTTATTTATTTAACAAAGCCAGCCGACCTCCGAAGCCAACTTTAAATACTTTTATGCCGATTTTTTTTAAAAAAGGATATCAATACAAAGGTTACTGTATTGCAAAGCAAGCCGACCTCAGATGCCAACTTTGGATTCTTTTAAGTGTTTTTAATTTTTATTTTTTTTTAATATACAAATTCGATCAAGATATGGAAGGTAGCTTTGGTTCCTTTTCAATGGTATTCACGGGAATTTTGAAAATAAATTGAAACAATGGAACAATTTTTAAAGTGACTCAATACAGTGCTTCATGCACAGACATCAATGACCCAGCATCACCCAGAAGATTTGGAGAAAATAAAATCATTTGATGAATTCGTGAAGACCAGAAGGGAAGATGATTTCACTGATAACATGAACATTATCATGGACGAAATTCTAGTGTACTTTAATCTCATTCCTGGACAGACTGATGAATAAGATGGGGGTTAAAAGCGTGAGAATTAGCATGACTGGTGCAGATTTTTAACAATCTGACTTTAGTACTTGCAGTTTCTGCTTCAGAAGACGTTGCCTCTAACAATTTTTCAAGGCATGAGAAAGCTGAAAAAGATACTCATGCACCGAAAGAACAGATCGTACATGTGCAGGAGAAGGGTTGTGTTGACAAGATGATGCTGCAGTGGATTCAAGAATTTTATCTCAAGTACACAGTTTTATATTTTTAAAAATAAAATTTCACTTGGAGTGCATTTTCCAACATGTAATTTTCAAATGATCTAAAAGGTGTCCCACAACTTGCAACTAGTAAAAACAATGCATCCCAGAACATATAGTGCACAAAAAAATTAATTCAAAAATTAATTTATGGTGTCCCAACAAATACGGTGTCCCAATATATACATTAAATATCATAAGTATAAAATTTAAGTCACACTGTCCTCTTTTTGAAATGAGGAAGTAGTACTTATCAAGATGCATTCTCGCATCAAGTTAACAGTATGCATACAGAATGCCCAAAACATGTATGGTCATAAAGTTAACACAAAACCCTGACAAAGACATAGTACCAACAACAATGCATATGATCATCAATTTCATGATTCAAGCATAACAGTACTGGAAAAATCAATATAAAACACAAAATTTAACACAACTCAGTGAAGCACAAAATAAGGGACAAAATGACCTAACTCTGTAGTTGTAGTCAGGGAGTAGTGCACATCAAGCTGCATCCACTCACCAAGTTTAGTGACTCTAGATAACATGGTACATACACAACATGCAATAAACCTAGTCCGATAAACCATCATACAAGCATCCTTACCAAGAATCCAAGCATCAATTTTATGGATTTTTAGCAGCCTACCCAGAACAGATAACACATTCCTTAAAAGTAACAAATTTTGGCTGTAAATATTACAAATACCTGTGTACCCAGCTTAACGTTGGGGATGCATAAATCAAAAGTACGACGTATAGCAAAAATGCATAGAGTGAAGCTATAATTCCCACAGTAATTAATGTATTAAAATGGGGATGCATGCACATTGACAAAAAATCAAGCAACAAGTTTTACCAAAAGCACAGCTAAGTTTTATATATTTAATTGCAATTGAAACCATGCAGTACATAAACAAAAACCACAGTTTATAACATTTTTAAAGCAACTGAATAAACAGAACATTTTATAAAAGACAAAACATTTATCAACATAAAATGTCCAATGTGTGTGATGTCACATTGTTTGATATGGTGCATAGTACTGGTCTGAGTTGGCCTACACAACACAGTGCCAGTGTTTACAATGAAATTCCACATCACAACTGAACATTACATTGTTGCGATATTTCTGTGAAAAGAAGATTACTAGATCCAGAAATACACATATTTACTGTAATGTATTTGTGACCGGATATTTGCAGTATTTGATTTGGAACATTAGATTGTACAGAAGACATAAACAAATCTCTTTCTGAGTCGGACTTGCATCACATATTTACCTTGTAAATATGCTGTGGTTGGATAAAGTTCTGTCAATATTGAAACAGACGAGACCATTTTTCCCCAATTTCCTTTCACGAGACGAATCAAAAAGTGGCAGCCACAAATGTTCAATGAAAACAAAAAATTCCAGAAGGTGGGGTTTAAAAAGTTTTCCCACGATCACAGCCATTTAGTAAAGAGAATACTGCACAATAATTTCATGGGCTTATTTGGACCAATCAGAGTAAAATTACTTTATAAGGAATACAGTAATAAAAAAGTTTGTGACATTTTCATAAGGACCCTGAAATAACTCATTACATCTTATATCACAATACAACCAGCCATGTCTTTAGCAATCACCTCTGATAAAAGTGTCCTCTGAAGACAGGTGGTTAAATGGTTTACTCTTCATTAACTTGATTAATGGAACTTCCAATGCTGGTTGTTTAATATGAGTGATTGCTTAATACAAGTGACTCTGAATGGGGAGAATGGGGGTAGGGAGGAAAGACATTAGCAGTTCAGGATTTTCAGCTGCTATTATACAGTAATGTATTATAAGAGTCATAACATATATCTGTTTATATGAACATAATTCTAACATAGTGTAATATTTAGATATGTAAAATAAAATCAACTGAAATTAATTAAAAGTTTATGTTTTAATATAAATCAGGCATGTGCAAACTATGGTCCACAGGCTAGCTCCAGCCCATGAACTGGTTTTATATGCTTATTTACACCACAGCATGTGGCTTTAAAAATCGCATATTCTACTCATGCCCTGGAGTAATTTACATCACAGCATGTGGCTTTAAAAATCGCATATCCTACTCATGCCATGGAGTAAGTTGCAAATGCCAGATATAAGTCAGATTTATATACACAACTTGCATTTGGACAAAACAGTTAAATAGGAGCTGCTTCCCTTGTATAACTTACTACATGTAACCATCCAATCAATGCAAATAGTACAATTCAAGTTTCACAGCTTGATATGTATTAATAAAACACCTAAACTGAACTTATCATTACATTTGTGCTTAATTATTCTTCAATTTAGCAATCTGAAATGTCAGTAAAAACCACTTCATCAAAGCCACATTTTAATAGATGACTGATTTCTACTCCATGTTGTAAACAGTCAACACACAGCAATCATGCTGTTTCCAGGTTATTACACCTTGATCATGGAAAACAGAAATGAAATAAGAGAAACAAATGAGAAGCACTCTATCTGAACTTATGATTCCTTCCTGAATATATTGCTATAATTTTTGAAGAACAAATCACCTAATCTGCCAAAGGAAATAAGTGTCCAGTGGGCCTGAGGTTGCTCACTTGAAATCTGCCTAACAATCAAATGCAAAAGCAGATGGCCAAAATATTCAGTCATTTGGATACTTCATGGGAAAATGTTTTCCAGTCCAAAGACTGCATAGGCTATGAGAACAGAGGTTTCAAGGTTTCTCTATTCTTGATGCCTTCATCCTTATTTAATGGAACATTAGCATTGTTTGTCCAATACAGTGGTCCCCCTCTTGAACGGCCCCCCTGACCAGCGGCCACCAACTCCTTACGGCCAGAATCCGTCGGCACCGACGAGTTTGTGTTCAAAAGTACCCCTCACGAAAGGCCACCTGGCTAACGCAACCAGCGGCCAGCATATTAGTGCAAAAATATAAAATTTACCCCTCACAAGCAGCCGCATTTTATTTTGTAATATGTATCCAGAACCAGTATTTTAATCATGTGTTAAGTAATCCGACTTCTGTTTCCCGATGTCAGGTTTTCGTTACTGAAAGAAGTGTTGACTAAAGTACATGTACCACTAAGGTTAATATTATATCATTTACGCCTCATGAGAAGCCACATTTATTCCATAAAGCTGAGAAAGACTCGAATTTTAATCCATACAAAAAGGTAAGTACACGTAATCCGATTAGCCTTACTGCTGTGTTATCATGAGATGTCCAGTTTAGTCACTCTGATAATTGTTAAGATTACAATTATTGAACAGTAGTAACAGCTGAGAAGTGGCGGTATTGATGTACAATACACAAGTCAGCAGGAAAATGGTTTGATAGCCTTTATGGCTTCCCTTAGTAAGATGTTGAGCTTGTTCACTTTCATAATTAGTGGTTATTACTACTGACAATAATTGTCAAGATTACAAATCCTAACGGCCGCGAGGTGCTATTGTTCAGGTTAAATCTGCGTACATATCGAAGCCGTTTTGGCTTCTCTTAGTGTAAAGAAATGTAAAAACAATAGGGTACCAGACTGCGACTATTGAATCACGTGACAAGATTGCTGCCTTTAAAAACACATGGGATTTTGTTTAAGTGCAGAAAAATTGTTTTATCAGTCTTGTAGTTGGCAACATTGATGATTACAACAGGATGTAATTGTCAAGATCATAACAGGGTCAGCATAGGCTAAAAATAGAATTTGTGCAGACACATAGAGAAAGTAACCTTTAACAAAACAGGGTACCAGACAAAGCCCGAAAAATCATGTGACAACACATTTATTGCTTCCTTTACGAAGAATGCATTTTGTCCGCTCTACAAAAGTTTCGCCTGCATAATTAAATCGCATACAGTTAGTAACATCCGAATAAATCATTACCAAACATTAACATGTCATCACATAAACGGAGACGATTATTTTAGAAAAAAGTGGGTTATTCTACTCAACAACATCGGGTGAAGTGGGGAGGAGGAACTTGCCGAACAATTTTAGGTTAGAAAAGACTCAAAAAACAATTTTATGTTGAAAAGACTTAAATAAACAACATCGTAACCAATAAGGAGGACATTCAGCAGCAGTGGGAAAATGGAGCAAATGGAAAGAGAATTATGTATGTACCAAGATTTAAATGACGTTTTTGAATGGTTTTGCAATGTGCATGACAACAACACCTGCTCGCATATCACGTTTACGCCAAGAATAAGAACTATTAATGCATATTCAGTTGAAATAAGGCTATTATTATAACAAGAAGAACCTTTTAATAATTAATGTTACTTTTAAACGAAGATATTAAATGCTTTGAAGAATGTAGGTTTCTTATTATGTACATTACATACACTTCTCACGAAAAATTTAATCCCCCTCTGGAAAGGCCACCCATCTTATAAGGCCACTTTCCCGGAGCAGAAGGGGTGGCCGTATAAGAGGGGGACTACTGTATATGAAAAGCATTAATGTCAGCATGTCAAACTAGGTTCAATACTGTTGATTAGATTTTTTCAGTTATAAAATTGTTTAATAAAAGTTTGAGTTAATTTTTTTTCATCTTTAATAACAAGGCCTTGTTTGATGATGGATCAGCCTCATTAGTATAAATCTAAAATGCCTTCAGTGTAGTATGCTTCCTGTCCAATTTAGTAAATTTTCATTAAGCAGTTCATGAAAAGTTATTGAAAGGTCTTACTATTTTCAGTAACAAAAACTATAATTAATGGCCAATAGGCATTATCTGCTTAAAATTATAAAAGCCCTTTATGCATATTGTTTTCTGTCAATTTGGTCAATTCTGATGTGTACTTTTCAAGCAAAAATAATTTTAAAGCTTGTATATTTTTAGTAAAAGCAGCCATATTTGATAGTAAACTAGCACATTTTTTACCAGTCTTAATGCTCTTTAGCTATGCTATGTTAAGCAGTTTTTGAAAAGTCATTAAAAAGTTTGCTTTTTTAACATATTTAATTCTTAGGGACCATTTCTGATGGTGGATCAGCATCCTTTAAAATAATTTAAAAGCCTTTCATACCTGGATGCCAAATTCGACAAAATTCCTCTGTTCAGCAGTTTCTGAGAAGTCATTTTAAGGTTTTGTAATTTTTGAACATGATAGCCAGATCTGAAGGTAGGCAGATCAGCACCATTTGTACGAATCTGGAAGCACTAATGCCAGAATACTGTACAAATTTAGTCAAATCATGCTGAGCTGTATTTGAAAAGTTCTTTAGCAGTTTTTCTATTTCTAGTAATGGTGACAACAGTTGATGGTGGATCATCATCATTTATACCAGCTTGAAAACTCTTCATGCAAGGATTCTATCTACCAAGTTGGTTTAAACTGGTGAGGGGATTTGGGGCACAAGTAGCCAATGTTTACAGACAACAAACCTGGACAAGAGGCCAAACCATAAGCTCACTTGGCTTTTACTGACAGGTTAAACAAGAATCCTTCTAAGGGAGTGACACTCTGCTGGCCTAAAAGAATTTCCAGGAATTCAATAAAAGACAATTTCTTTTTTTTAACTGCAAAATGTTGAACCATCTTTCATATTTCTGAGCAATTACAAAAGTTTCAAAGTATGTACTGTCATAGTGGCAGCCATATTGGATGCAAGATCAGCACCATTTTCATTTAGGACCAATTGCATATCATCAACTGTCTTTTCATGAAAACTCCATTTGAATATGACCATCCATTCAGGAGAAGTAGCAATAACAACATTTTAAGGATGGCTGCCATGGTATCCATACTGGATCTCAGATCACCACTGTTTTCATTTAAGACCAGTAAAGATCACAAGAAGTCTCTTGGTGAAAATCCCATATCAATAACTAGATTTACAAAACGGCCACAAAAGCAGTCATATTGGAGGTCAGATTGGCACCATTTTCATTTAGAATCAGATAAATATCATACGAAGTCTTCTGGCGAAAATCCCATGTTGATATGACTTTCCACTGTGAAGGATGCTCGATAAAACGATTTTCAAGATGTCTGCCATGGTGGTCATATAGGATGCCAGATCAGCACCATTTTCATTTAGGTCCAACTTAATATCACATGAAGTCTTTGCAAGAAAATGCCATCTTGATATGACCATCAGTTTAGGAGGAGTACCAATAACAAGATTTTCAATGTGGTTGTCATGATGACCATTATCTGAATGTCAGATCGGCACCATTTTCATTTTGGACAAACTAGACATTATAAGATTTTAAGTGAAAACCCCATGTTGATATTATCATCCATTCAGGTGGAGTAGCAACAAGATGATTTTTAAGGGTCCCACGGGAATATTAGCAATCCACCAGGTAGTTTATAATAAACTGCAATAATATACTTCTGTTAACAGACAGATGGATGAAATGACAGAGAGAAGACAATGAACAACATGCCATCTTGTGAACTCTTTTGCTTTATGATCCATAGAGCTAAAAATTACACACAATCTACTGTGTGTGAATCGAACACCTATTAAATGGAGAACCTAACCATGCTACACTACAATGGCAGCATATTGTAAACAGCTGGGGGATAATTAATCTGTTTACTGATGCCTAGGTCACTGTCTCAAAATTATACCAGGCCGAGTTGCAGCATAGTTTTTTCATAACTATCTTTATTATGCCTTTTGCTGTCGTAATGTACATGCTGATCTAGTAATCGCATATGAGACATAGTACTCTTGTGCCACAATAATCTCTTCATATTTCACTATTTTCAATTATATTTCCGAGCAAAATTTACAAATAACTGGAGTATGTTACATTTAAAACTGTTGAGTGTATATCGAACAAGTCTATTTATCAAAAACAGATGTTACTTCAGAGTTCTAATGTTACTCATACAGTCAGATCTATCAAATGTATGATATAATATGGACTAAAATGAAACAACAACATGAAGCTTTGTTGTATGTATGTTTTTTCCTCTAAAATATTGCACCAATACCATTAAGTGAAAAAATAAATTTATGGCAGTTTGTTATATATAACACACCTTTTTTACGCCTATTTTTCTTTATTTTTAGATGAGGATACCCATTTTACAGTAGAACAAAAAAAATTATTTTTTTCCAGGTCAATCTGATGGTACTATCATTCACTCTTGTGAAATACAAAATTTGTTGATTTGTAATTACAGTTTACTATCTTCAGTTAACAAATAAAAATAATTCTTACTAACTGGTGTAGCTATGTTGCTTGATTGCTTATGTGACTAAAATCATTTTCATTTCACACTGCTTTGTATTTTGTTTTAGTTCTGTGACCTGACTTGAAATACATGACAGTCTGGTAACTTGTTCTCCTTGCTATGTCTTAATTAATTTAAACCTGTATCAGGATTCCTGCAGACTTAACAAAACCAAATTCCATGACTTTTCCAAAACTTTTCTAGAACCATTTCACAAAACTCAAGGACCACAATATCTTTTAAATGAAACCATTTATCAACTGCAGTTGTGTTGTGTTCGAAAGAAGTTTTTTTAATCAGTGCTTTGCACTCTATGAAATTAGCAATTATCAATTTTCTTAACTCCTTTGTCAAAATTTTTATACCTTTTCCAAAACTTTGCAAGGTTTTGAGAAGTTCCATGACTTTTCAAGGCCATTGAAATTTATTTTTTAAATTCCTCAACTTTTCCAGAATTCCATGAGAAATGAAACAAATTCACAATTTATTTACTTTGTCTTCGAAAACAAATTTTGTGTTTGTTTGACTTCTCATCTTAAATAACAATATTTTACAGTTTATTTTCTGTCCA
The DNA here is from genome assembly GCA_016617855.1 of Megalonaias nervosa. Lineage (NCBI taxonomy): Eukaryota > Metazoa > Mollusca > Bivalvia > Unionida > Unionidae > Megalonaias > Megalonaias nervosa. Next base: position 32,606 of record JAECUM010002181.1, read on the forward strand.
GTAAACAGCACTTTGTAGCCTCAGCTTGGTGTTTTCAAAGATAATCAGCATCCACTAGAGCTCAAATTACTATGCACTGTCAGGGTAAATTCTAGCTTCAACACTTAAATATATTTCAGAAGCGTCATGCAGATCAAATAAGTTTAAACAACACTGGATCTGAAGATTCATACAGCATCTGCCATAAATCTAAAAATGTCAAGAAGCTGCTCAGGTCAGACAACTTTGGGCATAATCCTTGCTGATATGATATCAATGCTTCACCTCCTATGTATCACCATCGAGACACTGTTGTTGTTTTGGCTTAATGTCATGTTTCAGCACATGCTAGGCTATACATGCTGGCCAGTATATTTGGTGGAGGAAGCACCCACAAAAACCCCAGGAAGAATCTCCGACTCATGGGAAGTTACTGGCAAACTTTCTCACATAACCACATTGGCCAAGTCCGAGACTTGAACCCTCATGGACAGAGATGAGATGCCATCAAGATGTCCATGAAGACAAAGATCAGACAAAACGGTAAAGTGTGATATGATGGTAATCCACATACATTTATGCTGACTGCTAGAATGAGAAAGCATGAGTTGATTGACATGTGCCATCAGATAGTAGAGTATCGAGCCAGCCTGGAACAAGTATCTTAATAATGCTTTCAAAAAGTGCTGCATCTTGAATAAAATGGATGGCACTGAGCATTATATCGTGCGTGAGAACAATGTTAAGCAAGTCGACCAGAAAAGTGAGGATCAAATCAACAACAAGAACTATTACATGGCTAAGCCAGAAACAATGACAGATGAGGACTTTACAGAAACATTTTGAGAGTGTGACAACTATAAATAGAAATTTGAGGGATTTGATGCAAATGACTTTACTCCATAGACACGTTAACTAAATCTCCATTCACAGCAAACCTTACAACTGCCCTTTTAAGGGTCAATGATAAAATCAAAATATATAGTCAATTTTGCTACAGTTAATGGGATGTGATCAGGAGCTGCAAATAATTATTTTGATTCAGTATAATGACAGTCTCATAAAGTATTAATGGAAAGACAATGGATGGAGAAAGAGTGAGGCTGAACTTAGGGACAAAGAGATTAAATGTATGTATGTGTCTTATGTTAGACTGAAAAATGCAAAGAAAAAGAATTTGATACAATGTATTTGTACATCAGACATCTTTAAATTCTGATTTACTACACTGGAACACATGAATCTACTGTTTGTAAGATATATTCATTTTAAAATAAAACTGTTTCAACCCCTTCATCAGTCTCATCAGGTGGCAGTAGCAAACCATAAGTTTATTCTTATGATTTTTGCTACAGGTTTCCTCATTACAGATACCACTAAGAGTTTTCTTTTTCTTTCTTTCCTATTCATTTTTTTAAGTTTCAGACAATGGTAGAAGCATTTTTAATGAAGTATAACTGACCATCAAATAAATACAGAAATGACTCTCAGTAGGCACAGTCTAGAGAACTTCATGTTACATCAAGATAAAACATAATGTATAAGCAAAGCATAAATCTACCTCTGTATCCTCCCATGGCAAAGCTGACATACTGGTGGTGTTTTTGGAGAAAATTTGCTACTACCATGTGAACATATTGATCTTCTTCCTCTCTACCACTGCCAATAAAACACAGGTGCTCTCCGCCAGCTACTGAACCTATAATAGACATGAAGACAAAGGGTAAGTGCATGGCTTACAGTTATTATATGTTGTCTGATACCAATGTGCATTCTCTGGTTTGATTTCCATTTAGTAATTTTGCAAATGCAAGGCTTTCTTTTGTCTATTCAATTGGGAGTTTTTTGCAGTTGCTCTGGCTTCCACAACAAAATCAACCTTGTGCTGACAAGGAATCATTAAGACTACTCTCTGTAAATGGAGAACCTTATTCCAACAAGGACTGATCACCAGTACTGGTCATATGACAACTGTTCACTTTCAAAGAGTCATCATGAGTATTCTTACAAATGACAACCCAGAACACTCTGTAAATGACAACTTGCACTAATGAGTCATCATCAGGAGTACTCACTGTTAATAACAAATTTATGCTTAAGAGTCATCAAGAATACTCTCTGTAAATAACAATCATATACTGACAAGATTTCATCAGTAGTACTCTGTGAAAATGATCAGAACTTGTTTTGCATTCAAGACAGTAAAAGTTTTAAACTTTGCTTTATTTATTTTAAAGAATGTGCCAGTTAAGTTGTGGTTGTGTAAGAATGATTCCTTGGTAACATCAATCAAATATGTATGTGCTATTCCACATAAACCACCTGGGCAAGTGTGAACACACGTTTATTTTTTTCTGTAGGAATTAGGATCCAAACAATTTTTTCCTTGTATAACTGTAATTCTCTTAAATCAGAGGAAACCAATCTCACCACAGTAGATTTAAATGGAATCGGCTTAGGTGAATGGATGACGTCATTCAAAACATTTTCATGCAAATTAATTGGCATGCAGTTGCCACATAAACCATTTGCATGCAAATCATAGATTTATATTTAAGAATGTCCAGGTTTTCTTTCAGTGGAACTGTTACTGGTGGCCTAACTAATGGTGTAAAAGGTAAAATGCAATATAAAAAAAATGGTAAAATGTTGGTAACCTATCAATTCATTCAAAAAATACATTTCTTGGTTAACTAATGGAAATATCCAACGTCAGACATCAAGACCAAAGGCTGTTCATTTACAGTCTTAAAATAACTGAAAAGCTGAGGGACAAGATAAGTAAACAATAAAATATTTCAAGCATTCCATTTTATCTAATTTAATATGATTCATCCATGTATTAAATAAATTTTTCAAGTACCACTTCAACTGTCTGCTTGGTTTGGTAAAGTAAACTAGTCTTAGAGTCATTGGTAAAGTAAACTAGTCTTAGAGTCATTGGTAAAGTAAACTAGTCTTAGAGTCATTGGTAAAGTAAACTAATCTTAGAGTCATTGGTAAAGTAATCTAGTCTTAGAGTCATTGGTGAAGCAAAGCTCAGAAGATACTCTTATTTATGTAGCCACAAAACCATAACCCTTCAACAGACTTTTTAAGCTATGCTACAAAACCCTAGCAAGAATGTCACTGAGACCCATTCTTGTTGAAAAAAGCCTGGGAAGCAGATCAAAGCAACCCATTTTAGGTGTATGACACACCCAGTGTTTTACCCAGGACATGCTGATGTGCCTTGAAGCCAAAAAAAAAAAAATAAAATAAAAGAGTGCATGTAACATGCCATAAAGATATGTAAAACATCATCTACAATGTTTTACAAGCTTGTGCTGTGTCCCAACTATTAGGCAAATCCACCCGATCAACAAGCAGCTTCATTTCATCACCTGGACTAAGTATCAAGGTTTTCAAGAATTGTAAAGTATTAAAGAATTTGACTTTTACACAAGGAATAATTAAATCAAATTAACAATGACAAATCAGCATTGCCTCAGCATCCAATACCTGTACCAGCACAGTAGTTCAGCTGACAAAGCATACAGAACGCACAAGAAAATGATATCATCAAACAGTTAATGACACCATATAAAATAAACGTGTAGCAATTTAAAGCAAAAAAACAATGTGTAGTTTTGTATAGGTACTATGTTATACCTGTTCTTGGGATAGCTGCCTACTCATGTAGATATCCCATTTAAAAAACTGCACTCACTTCAGAAGAAAGCTGACTCTGAAATGAATATTGTTTCAACTAGCTTGCATGTTTTTTCTGTCCTCAGCTAAATACAATGCAAGTGTTCAGGCAGCATGCTGGTTACTCTTTAGACAAAGTAAAAGTACACCCATTTATTGTCACTTTACTTACAGATCTGAACCATACATTTACACAAGTTTCTTTCGTTGTTAAAAAAATGAGATGCCATGCATTTCCACATGAACTAGAAAACATTTGTCTAGTAAATGATAATCTTTATCTTCTATTTTGCAAAGGGTTCACTTCCTTCTTAAGTAATGTCAGTTTGGTAAAACAAATTACAAAGTTCATATTAACATCATTATTATAGCGGTTTTATAGACTGAAAAGTCCCATCTCTACAAAAACCAAACCCTAGTCTTTTAATGTGTCAGGCTTGGTAGACCAAAGTTGCTTATGTATAGAAATTAGGCACTCACACTGGAAACATTGCTGGCGATAAAATAAACAGTAACTGAAACAGTTCCATTTCTATTTCTTCTTACTCTGTGCTTTCAAGTTGTCATCTTAATGTTAATTCTTTTCTGTGATTTCTGTCATTTTTGTAAAAAGATAGGACATGTATAACATTTTTAATGTTTATCAATAAATTGATAAGATATAAAAACTTACACGGAAACAAGACAGCTTCCATTGGTGTAAACATACATTTGGGTGCAGTAGTCAAGTATACTAGGCACTGGTGTAAACACACATCTGGGTGCAGTACTCCAGTATGCTAGGCACTGGTGTAAAAACACATCTGGGTGAAGTACTCAAGTATGCTAGGCAGAGGTGTAAACTCACATCTGGGTGCAGTACTCAAGTATGCTAGGCAGAGGTGTAAACTCACATCTGGGTGAAGTACTCAAGTATGCTAGGCAGAGGTGTAAAAACACATCTGGGTGAAGTACTCAAATATGCTAGGCAGAGGTGTAAACACACATCTGGGTGAAGTACTCAAGTATGCTAGGCAGAGGTGTAAACACACATGTGGGTGCAGTACTCAAGTAAGCTAGGCAGAGGTGCAGACACACATCTAGGTGAAGTACTCAAGTATGCTAGGCAGAGGTGTAAACACACATCTGGGTGCAGTACTCAAGTATGCTAGGCAGAGGTGTAAACACACATCTGGGTTAAGTACTGAAGTATACTAGGCACATTTTCCTGCCAAAATTTCAATTTCATATCTTGTGACCAGGATTTATATATTATCTAGACCGCTCTCGTGGCCTAGTGGTTAGAGCGTCCACCTCGGATGTGGGAAGTCGTGGGTTCGAACCCTGGCTGAGTCATACCAAAGATTTACAAAAATGGTACTAACAGCTTCCTTGCTTGGCACTTGGCATTAAGATGTTAATGTTAGGACTGGTAGGCATGGTGTCACGATAATGTGACTGGGTGGGACATCATGCTACATGTCTGCAGCATGATGCCCCAGTGCTAGACATCACTATAAACTGCCACACTGCAGACATCATAGCGATATGACTGAAAAATTTTTAAAGCTATGGTAAAAATCCAAATAACACACACACATATATTATCAATTTACCTAGAATGTTCATTCCAGTATTGCCATATTGAGATGGCTGAATAATGTTAGATCCATGTTGAGCATCATATGAGGTGCAGTATCTTTTCTTATACTCCATGTCTAAGAACATATGCTGATTTTGTATCAGAGACCACACAAAATAGTTAAGTCTATCTACATTACAGTCTATAATTCAAAATGAACTGAAAAATACTGTATATATTCACTTATAACTTTAGTACAACTGCAAACTAAACAGACCCTGCTCTGCTGTCATATAATTACCTGGAAGATCAGGGTCTATGTTGTTTATCCTGATTACCCCTAACAAACTGCACATATCCAGATCTGCCAGCATATTACATGACGGCAGATCTGGGTAAATGCTGTTAGCAGTTGTATTTGACTTGTAAGCAAGTATATAATAATAATAATAATAATAATAATAATAATGAGGACTTTGTATAGTGCCTAATCTTTAGAAGCACTAAATGCTTTACAACATTTGACAACACTTAAAAAACATATATAATGATATGATTACAAATATGAAAACAAACACCACGAAATTAGAAAACAGAAAACATGCTGTAAATATTTAAGGTAAGGAAACATTATTAGGTCTTTAAGTCTGTTCTTGCAGTTGAAATATGTGAGTTTTAAGAGCGCTCTTGAATGAGATCACTGTGTCTTTGTGTCCAAGTTCTGTGGGCAATTCGTTCCACGTTGATGGGCCCTGGTATGCAAAAAAACGTTGTCCATATGATTTCATTTTCATAGTGGGAATAATGAGAATACAAGTGTCAGAAGAGGAGCATAAATATTTTGCTGGTGTGTACACATGGGTAAGGTCGATAGGTATGTTGTATATGCTGTATATATGGTATTAAGATCACCATCAAAGTGGCAGCATGTATTCTGGCTAAATATAACCAATATGCTGCCTTAGTTATCATGCTATATTTAGTTGGAGAAAACTAGCCTGGAAAAAATAAAACTAGTTGAAACAGTGTTCATTTCTGGCTTTCTTCTGAAGTGAGTGATACTTCAAAAACATGATGTTTTCACAAACAATAAGCTATCCCAATAACAGTGTATTTCAAAGTGCAATTTTGCATCTTGAATTAGAACATGTATAAATAACTTCACATAAGTATAATCATGAGAAATACAAGTATAAAATGAACACAGTTGAAGGCATTTAATTTTTAAAGGAGTAATCAATAGAACAAACAATACAGACACTATTCTGACTGCACATTATGTGACAATATACCAGAGTCTATGTTGTTTCCATTTAGACTCAACTTATGAGTATAATCATTATTCTATACTGAACATGAGATTACCTGCCAGAATTGCTTGTTGTTGAGCTGCAAAGAGAGCCTGAACAGCTGTGTTAAACTCTTCTAGGTTTTGCAGCATCTGTAACATACAGTGACAATGATCATTATTTGTTGTATTCAGAATTTAAGGCCCACATTTTTAAAAAATATTAAACTACAGACAGGTAACAACAATGATATGTTCAAGGTTTAGTTATAGGCACCAAGATCAGTTTGATTATAACTCTTTTTTTTCTTCAAGTTGTTTCTTACCAAGTTTGCATCAAGATGAAAAGCTGTAGGCAGATGTCCACGGTTGTATTGCTCAGCAGGTCGGCAGTCTACAATGAAATATCGTACTCCCTGGTCTCCCTGTAATGCACCAACTTGTTTGATTAGGCATGCACTTTCTGTTAATAAGACGTAATAATGTTTAAAAATAACACAAAAGACTGTAAAATAATAATTCAAAAATCATTGTCTGATTAAAATCACAAGCATCAAGTAGTATTAAAATTATAAGATATAAGGAAAACATTTTTTCTTCCTGTCTATATTTGGGCTAAAAGATCTTTCAATATTATTATTGACTATTATGAAAATCTGACATTCTATACAACACTCGAGCAGTGTCAATTCAAATAGCAGATAACAAATATTCATCAAATATCATCTTCTTATCATCGATCAATTTAAATTTTCAAGAGTAGACACTGGTCATTATTTCATAATAACATACAGTATCATACTTATCAATCAAGTCCACATTAATATCTTAGTCCATTTGAGTGCAAGTGCAACTGACATAATAAGTGTGTGATTTAGATTCTTTTTACACAGCTTTAACAATTTTAGTCATATCACTACAATGTCTATAGTGTGGCAGTTTATAGTGATGTCTAGCATTGGGGCATCATGCCACAGACATGTAGCATCATGTCCCACCCAGTCACATTATTCTGACACCAAGCAGACCAGTCCTAACACTAACCTCTTAATGCTAAGCACCAAGCAAGGCAGCTGCTAGTACCATTTGCATAAGTCTTTGGTATAACTTGGCCAGGGTTCAAACCTGTGACCTGACTGGCATAATAGGACTGGTTCTATTAATGACAGTTAGGAGTTAGTCTACACGAGTGCAGCAGAGACCGGCATAACAGGACTGGTTCTATTAATGACATTTTGGTATTAGATCACATGAGTGTGAGAGAGACTTGCATAATAAGATCAGTTCTGTTAAAAACAAGTCCACATTTTGGGATTAGCCCACATAAGTCCAAGAGAGACTTGCATAATAAGATTGGTTCTATTAATGACATTCTGGTATTAGTCCACATGATTACAAGAGAGACTGGCATAATTTTATCAAATTTTCAAAAATGTTCTACATGTGATACCTAAACAAAAGAAAAGACTAATTTATGATTTTCCACAGAGAAATAAGGAATGAAACACCATGTTACTAACTCCTCCTGGATGGCTGGCTTGTAGCAGTTCCCTTACTGACACAGGTAAACATAACGCTTGTGCAACTTGCAAATCAAAATCATCAGCTTCCTTAGTGGGTAACATGCTGGTTCCAAACAATGGCTTCTCATAATCCTGTATATGGGGGGAAAACTAAATTTAAGGAAAAGTATATACAAAGAAACTAACATACATGATTAACCATCATTAATTAACATTTAAAACAACTCTGAACCTATTTATATTTAATTGGGCTGTAACAGCTACAAATCATGAGCACAGAATTCAAACAAGTATATAATGCAAATAATTTAAATTTTAGACAAACCCAAAATGAACTCCTACTTGTCAATGAAACAGGATAATGTACCCTCGAAGCTATGTTCAACAAGATCCAGATTAATCCAAGGTTGTCTGGAGACACCCAGCTGACAGAAACATACACTGTATGATACAAATTATTCTGTCCACAAATAAGATCAGGTAAATTTATTATTGATAAAATATCCTTGTTCCAAAAACGAACATGTACACTAACCGCTATCTAGTCTACAAAGTTTTATTACAATCTTCCAAACAGTGTATCAGAAGTGATGACAAACTAAATTACCAAAATACCCCATATTTAAAAATTATTAAAGAAAATGAAAAAGAAAAAAGATTAAAGTTAATGCACATCAATACAAACCACCTATGTAGCTTGCAAAGTTTTATGTAAATCCTCCAAGCGGTGAAGAAGTAATGATGAGCTGAACTTGCAAAATAACTTTTGAAAATTTTAGTGGCTTTTCAGCAAGTTAGGAAAAAGTATGGCCATATCAAAAATCTGTCCCAACCGCATACCTAGCCAACAAAGTTTTATTACAATATCCAAGCAGCATGAGGAAAAAAAAAAATGATAGAAAGTTTTGCCATGGATGGACAATCAGATAGACAGATGGACAGACACAGAGGGCTAACAAGAATATCCAGAAATGCTGCAAGGATTTTATCAAACGGAGGGAGCCCCCACACCCTTGTCACAAAAATAAGGGGGTAGTAGACAAATAATAGGTGTGAGGAAAATGGCCATAGTTCAATATTTACCTAACACTTAAATATCTTTTTTCCAACTCCACACTGTTAGAGCTATACTGAAATAAAAATCCTGAAAAGATGTTTCCTCTAGTTGTACAAGTTTAATATGCTGACTGTTTCTGAGCTTGATCTGTTCCTTACCTGTGTGTGAATATTATTCTTTGCTGAGAACCCCTTTCACAGTCTGCTGTCTGAAGGGGCATATGCACAGCTAGCTTAGCCAGCTTAAAAAAGTTGGGAAAATGTTCTTTATGGTTGTTATGTCAATTTTCCACAGCTCACAAGTATTGTCCCTTGGATATATCAGCTTCCAAAATAAGATTTTTGACTAATGAGTTCTGCCAAAGTGACATTTTCTCGAGTCAGTGCTTTAGTGACTAATATGCCAGATTTCTCATGTTCCATAAAGCTCTGTTAGGGTCCATCAATGCCATAGTCCACTTGTTCAGAAACAGGTATTCTGATCAAATAAACATCCTTACCTTTTTAATTTTTTTTTTAATTCTTTTTTTATTGAGTTATCTTAACCCTTTGAGAGCTAAACAGTCTTGTAGCACAAGATCCCTCTGGGCTGAATTGCTTGAAAAACAATGAAAATTGCACTCTCCTTTTAAACTGCTGTTATTATAATTAGGCTTCATATTCTGCCTTTTCTACATTTAATTCTGAAATAATCTTGAATAGCATGTACAATGGACTCTAACTGAACATCATTTCTGGGTTCAAAATCACTCAAGGGCATTTCCAGAAACACTTCTGCACCTCTACTAATCTGATACACTTCAGAACATTAAAAATTATTGTCATTATTGCTGCCATCAGCCAGTATTTGCAGAATTAAATCATTATCTGAAGATGAACAATGTAGGGAGTTGGCTATCTAGCGTTTTCTAGGTAGCGCATATTTTAAAAATGCATTGGTAAAACTTCCTTGATGGTCAAAGGTCAAAACTATGACAGAATGCTAGTTCTAGGGCCAAATACAATCAAATTTAGTTAAACAACCATTCATGTCAAGCCAAAGTACCCAGACGTGTAAAGATTTGCCTACCTGACAAAAGACAGAACTAAGTGACCCCTCCTGGTGGAATGACTTATTTTGCAACAAGCATTTTAAGAGTTACCAGTTAAATAAAAAACTGCATACTTCACAGAGTACATATTTATAATCACGACCTTAAACAAATCTGTGGGAGTTCTTGCTCATCACTGCTCTCCAAGTGTGCAAATTAATTCAAATTTTGCAAGATTTACGAACCAAGAATATCCCCCTCTTCACAGAAGTGTGAGAATAATGTTGTCAATAGCTTGATTTTAGCATCGTCTTGTATATATTTCTTATTAACATATTGTCATCACATACAAATGTAGTATGATTTTATTTTACTGAACACCATGTACAAAATACTGCATGCACTGTATTTGCTTAGTAAGAGAAAATGTATGCAAAAGAGATAGATGGATAGGTGTTTTATGCATCTAAGGGCAGTCAAGTAAACAAGTAAATGATAGAGTCACAAGGTAGATTAATTTCACAAAACCAACCATACTGCCCTACATAAAGTCGTCATCATCATCATTATTATTATCATTATTATTATTTATTAATTTTATAATTATTATCTTAACTCATAATTGGATGCAAAACATACTTCTCTAAGATACTAGAAATACTACTGCTACTACTACAGCAAATGCTTTTCATACTTCTAACATGTTTATCCTATGTTTCCTGGTGCAAAAAAATTGATCATTTTTTTTATGTCCAAAACCTTAGGGTCCAAGTTAATAAATCCCAACAAAACTGTTTGAAAACTTATGGTTCAAGTAATATTGGTCTCTTATTTTTGTTTCTGGAGTCAGACAATTAAAGATTTTGTTTGCAATGTACATACAATGAAATCAATGCTTTGTTTCCAATGTAGATATCATGAAATCAAAATCTTTGTAGTCAATACATCAATAACTTTTGAGATCTTTCTACATGTGTTATTTCCAAATGAAAACATACCGTTGGTGACATGTCAGCTTGTCCATGTTGGTGAATTCAATGTTCAACTGTCAAAACTACTATTCATGAACATCTCACTGTTTCTAAGATCAGGGTTCCTGCATCAAAATGATTTTATTTTCCAGGAGTTTTCAAGGAGATTTTAAAGAAAAAAATGACCAATATCAGGAGTCATTTTTGAAGTCTGATATTTCGATTAAAGACATAATACTGCAGTGGACACAGTTTGCTACTATACACACATTTCTCCTGTGCATCTCCAATGTCATGGTCAACTCTCCCATATTGGAAATGTTGATATACTCTGAATGTATTCTACAGAATACTTTGAATTTCGAAAAGGTTACTCACTGAAGCCATCCATGAAAATGCTCATCTTCTAACCATGCATTGCTAAATGATGCCTTATAGTCATGCATTTTAAATCATTAGAAAAAAAATTCAGATTGAAAGAATAAAGAAATTTCCAATGCAGAAAAAGGAAACTGATGACTGCGCATGCATAGAAATTATTAGGCGTGTGTACAAAAATCTCTTAGTTACCAGACTCAACCAATGCGATGGATGTAATACGAAGATCATTGCAAAATCATCCACTACAAAGTTGAAGTGGAAAAATAATGTATTTTCCCTTTTAAAAAAATTTAGTTTAGCTTTTAAGATCAAAATTCCATGACATTTTATGACAAAAAACAATTTTCAAGGAGGATTCCAGGATATTTTCATTGAATTCAAATTCCAGATGGATTCCAGGACCTCCTTAAAAATCAGGATGGTGCAGGAACCCTGAAAGATTAAACTATATCATCTTAATTGGTATACTGGAAAGAGACAAAGACAACTGAAACCTTCACCCACAAAAATATCAGAAATATTTCTTCTTTCATTCAAACTTCATCTGTAATTTTCACAAGTATGGCCTGGTATAAAGTATGTCACATGTTTCAGTCAGACTGAATAACCAGCCAATCAGTGTTTGCATCTTGAGAAACCACCAATAAAGTATCCATTATATCAATATGCAATGTAAATATTATTGCACGTCATAATTATAAATTCAACTTTGTTCTGACATCTGAATGTGTTGGACAGGTTTTAGCAGGTGATCATTTATCATGTTTTGAGCATCATGGACTGCAACTGTGTCTTTCTCTTTCTCATTAAAATGTAAAAGAAATAGCTTTCAATGACAAATATAACATCATTTATCCAAACAAAGAATAGGTTTATTAACCCAACCAATTAGAAAATAGATTTTAATGTCAGGGCTTGCATATCCACTAATCAATCTTAACTAGCAAATAATCACTATATATAATATGAAACTATCAGACATTTTGCCGCAAAATATTTGTGTACAACTGCAACTACTTACAGTCTTGATGCGCAAAAGAAGATATCATGGCTTTCTTTTTTCATATTGCTGGCACTAAATTATTTTAATGTTTCCTCTTGCAAATTGAAACTCATCTCATTTAGGGTCAATGATAAAATTACTTACCACAACTGTCGAAAAGCTAGTGATGCATCAAAAATAATCTTCAGAAGAAAAAAAAAAATTTGGTGTCCAAACCCTAGGTATTTTAAAACCAGCTTCTTCCACTTCTTCTTCAGTGAGGTGATGGGACGTTCAAATTATACCTTGTACCTTAGAAAGTCTGAGGTTTTGTTGGTTCAACTTCTTCAGCTCAAAGAGCTGAAGTTTGTGAAAGTGAACCTTAAGTCCTCTAATGACCAGCGGGCTTTTCACAGTTATATCATACTATTTTCAAAGACTGTGCAGTTTCAGTCACAGCTTACTCTTCTTAAGATTTAAGTGGTCTTAATCTCTTACTTATCCTAAGAAAGGTGGGGTTTAGAAGCAATTCTATATTCAGCAGAAGACAATGTGGAATTTAACTGCAAATTGTTCGTCTTGAAAGGATTTTGTAACACTGACTAACAATCTTCTACAGTGAGAATATAAAGGCACAAATCACTCATCTGAAGAACTAATAGTCTGTGCATGGATAACTTACTCTTCTAAAGGATTGTGGGGTTTTTGAGGCATAATACTGAGCCAGGGAGCAGAAATCCTCAATATCCTCTGCCTGGAGTGCTGATGGAAATAATGAAATCATCTCTGAAATGAAACAAAAAGGCAAAGTAAGTGTTATTCAAAATTTGATATATGTAATAGTGCTTTTTATGCTTCTTCTTTTTTTGACCTCTTGACCCTATGCTGTATCACTTGAAAATAAGTATAATGAAATTCATATACATCTGCATGTGAATCATTCAAACTTACAGAATGAAATGAATAGGGTTGTATTAAATTTTGTCGTAAACCCTAAAACTTATATATTTTTGTAAACAAAAAAAATACCTTTTTAAATAATCCACGTGCATCTGGTTGGTTCCCTAACATCTAGTTTCAATGTAGCCAGACTATGGACTGTATATTTAATGCAATCATTGTCAAGTATAGCCAGTGTTGAATTCTGTACTGAAAACTGCCCCAGCAGTCTAAATATTAAGCAAGGTCAGACAGTAAAATTCATTGAGGTGGCGTCAAAAGGTACAAGATAATGTTTAATGATCAACGGTGATGTGGTCTCCAGTGTAAACCACAAAAAAAATATGCAAAGATTTATAACAATACATTTTCATTAACTTACATATCAATTAATGGGTGAAGCATCAACAACAAACATGTGCTAATGGACAGGCAGACAAAGGACAACAGGCCATACCAAAAGCTCTTCTGGTGTATGAACAACCGAGCTAAAACCAATGGCAAATAAGGCTTAAGACCCTTCACTTCAGAAAACACAAGTTGTCAGTAAGACAACCAAACTTGCCTGTACACCAGTGTTTGTCTCACACTCAAGATAACCTGCTAACCTGTATGACAAAAGAAATTAATGAAAGAAAAGTCCCTTACCATGACCAACTTTCTGGGCAAGTGCACTATATTGCAAGGAATACCCTTATCAATTCTACATAGATATCTTGCCTACATACCCTAATCAAATTCTACATAGATACCATGCAAGGAATCCCCTTATAAAATTCTACACAGATACCATGCAGGAATACCCTTATCAAATTCTACATAGATACCATGCAGGAATACTCTTATCAAATTCTACATAGATACCATGCAAGGAATACTTATCAAATTCTACACAGATACCATGCAGGAATAACCTTATCAAGTTCTACATAGATACCATGCCTACATACCTTTATCAAGTTATACATTGATACCATGCGGGAATACCCTTATCAAATTCTACATAGATACCATGCAGGAATACCCTTATCAAATTCTACACAGATACCATGCAGGAATACCCTTATCAAATTCTACATAGACAACATGCCTACATACCCTTATCAAGTTCTACTTAGATACCATGCCTGCATACCCTTATCAAATTCTACATAGATACCATGCATACCCTTATCAAATTCTAGAAGGATACCATGCAGGAATACCCTTATCAAATTCTACATAGATACCATGCAAGGAATACCGTTATCAAATTCTACATAGATACCATGCCTACATACCCTTATCAATTTCTACATAGATACCATCCATACCCTTATCAAATTCTACATAGATACCATGCCTACATACCTTTATCAAATTCCACATAGATATACTATTCCTACATTTTCATAAGAAAAGTAGATCAATGTTATCAGTTTTCACCTAAGGTGGTTTACAATGATCTGAGAACATCCTGACAAAATTCCATAAATACAGCAATCCTAAAGCTGCAGATCTACCACAATGACTTTGACAGTGTGCAATGGTGTAAAAAAGTAGGGAATTGTGACCAGCTTTCATATAAGTGATTTAGAGTGATGTAAGAACACCCTGAAAAAGTCCTATGAGTGCAGCATATCTATAGCTTATGTTTTGCTAGTAATACAAAACACTGACACTGGGTATAACCAAATAACAATAAAGTTAAATGTGTTAAAAAAAATAGGTCATTGTGTCCTATTTTAACCCAGGGTGATTCAGAATGATGCTGTGAAACCACAATGTACCATGATCAAAAGACTGTCTACAGCTGGAGATATGACAGGAAAACAAAACTTTTACATCACATTTAACCAGAAAATAATAAAACCATTAATGTAAAAAGAAAACAAATCACTGTGCCCAACTTTCAAATGGGGTGGTTTAAAATTATGCAAGGCAAAACCCTGAACAAGTGTATATGCCACCAGAAATATAGCATAAGCCCTCTTTTACTTTATACAGGTGAATTAAAACCAAAATTGTGTTCCCCTCCTCCACGCAGATTTAAATGGAATAGCCTTTACCAACGATCTGCTGCTTGCTTTGATTTTCCGCTTCCAATAGTTGCTCTCTGAAAAACAAAATGTAAAAGTTCAAATACATGTACTGGTCATCTCAGGTTTTATGCAATGTTTCAACTCTATGATCTTAAACTAAGAAGCAGAAAAGAGCGAAATCAAACATGTTTTGTAAAAGTCAACAAATTTTTTATTTCCCTAGAACACAAATTGAAAATTTAAAGGCACTTATGTTATTGCGAATTAAATCCTAAATAGTCCAAAAAGTTCTATCGCAAGTCTGAATGAATAAAGTTGTAATTAAATTCCAGTGGCATTCCAAATATGAATCAACAATGAATGTTTTCATGTGCCTGTAGTTCTGAATGTGTTAATATGCCAGTGGTCTAGAGTGTGGAGATGTGCCAACAATCTTCTGATATTTCAAAACAATATAATCCAAAATGTCCTTGTCTGAATTCACTGCAATTCCAAACTAATGTTTCTGTCCAAGAATATTACTGATGAATACTTTGTATTTCCAGTGAATAATAATTTGAATATATAATTCCACCCAAATCAAATACTGAACAACAATATGACTGATTCTGCCTAAGATGTTAAATGCAAGAATGAGTAATTTCTCAAGTATACAAGATTATATTAAAAATTAAGACACAAAAATAGAACCAGGATGAGGGTCAAAAGTTCATTTCTGAACGATCTAAGTTGTCAACAAGATAAAATCTGTTACTAAAATTATAACAAAGAATGTGGGAAACATCAGGGAAACATCAGGTACTCTAGATATTTCCATGGGGGAATACCAATGTCCTAGTCTCAGATTATGATGAACGTATTTACATTAACAATGATCTGAATTCTTAATCCACAATCATATGGAAATATTAGCTATGTATTCATTTTTTTACAAAACCAGTGTTACTGGTCTGGTTCAACAAGAACTTGATTTGGAAAAGGTCAAGAACTAAATACAATTATACACATATAATCATGGAGAAAAAAATAACAAACAATACAAATTAAATATTTATGACAGTAATTACTAATAAGTTTGTGCAAACTTTCCATTTTCAGGCTATGGCAACAAAAACTGACCAAATTACTTTTTTTACTTAAATATGTTACAGTAAGTTTCGTCCCAAATGATCTCTGTTACTAAAGATACCCAGTAATATATTCTGCATCTCTGCCAATTTGAATACTGTGCATACATAAATCAGATCCATCTGCAAAGAGATCCAGATCTGCCATCACATAATGTGTCAACAAATCTGGATCAATGTAGATTCGTTAGGATTAATAAGTAGAACAAACAACATTGACCCTAATCAGCTACCACATTATGACAGCAGAATCATGGTCTATGTTGCTTGCAAATGGACCTAACATATATGTGAGTAAATACATTAAAATCGTATGCATGTTACAATGTTGTAATTGCACAGGTCCTTCCAAAAGAATACAAGTAAAATTGTATTTTGAAAATATAGTATGCACTAGTCAGAGCAATTGTATGCTTCAGAGATCTAAAAAGATCAATACATAAAATTAGAAATTACCCACTTTTCTTCATTTGTACATTACAGTAATGTAACAAGCATTTTTATTCTCCTCACTTCTTCCTATTCCTCTTGCTCATCATCATCAACATCACTGTCGCACTAGTCATCATCATCATTTTAAATTTTTCTCATGATTATAATACATTTATTCATACCTGGCATTCACTAGTATAACAAGTGCTAAGAAGAAAAGAAGAAAGGGGTCTCCAGTTTCAAAATACACATCCCATATGTTCAGTATCACTTTCAGGTCACAAACTGAGGCAAACAATTCACGGAACTGAAATACATAGAGAAAAAACAAACAACTGAAATTCTCTGTCCCACAATTACATGATCATTGACCTGCAGACTACGACTTACTTTGTTCAAATATCCCTAAGACTATTAGTCACGATATATACTTGCTTACAAGTTGAGTCCAACTGCAAACAATATAGACCCTGATCTGCCATTGCATAATGCACCAGTAGATCAGGGTCTGTGTTGCTTGTTCCAACAATTAGTCCTAACAAGCATATTATGCGACGGCAGATCTGGGTCTCTACAGTTTGCAAGTTTACTCTACTTATAAGTGAGTATATATAGTAATTCTTCATGGTAGGCCTCCGCTATCATGAACACATTGGATATTCACGCCTGCAGCCTGATTAAGGCAGAATTTAAATGGTGGTCTTCAAGGATCATATTAAAATTAAATGAGCTGTGTTTTAAGAAACACATAATATGGATGCCTAGGCTAGCTGTTAATATATCAAAGGTCATAACCCGATGACCTCAATGCTGGAAGATCTGGGTCTGTACAGCTTGTTAAGGAGTAATCAGTAAAACAAACCAAATATACCCAGTCTGCAAGCACATTATGCTATGGCAGATCAGGATCCTTGTTGTTTGCAGTTTGACTTGACTTATAAGCGAGTATAGATGGTACACTCCTTCGAGGCAATCTTACTTTCATCATACAAATTATAATACTGTTTAATATCTCTTAAGTATTATAAATACTAAATTCCATTATGATCTATTAGTAATACACACATGCTTTTACAAGTGACTGGAGTTAACACTTTTAATTTATTATGTGATATTGTTAATACACAACCTGAAAATTTCATCCCAATTAATCAGCAGTTAAAGATATAGGAGTGTTTAAATGCAGGTGTCATAAACGCATTTATTCCTCCTTTCTCACCTCACCAGTTTCTGTGAACTGAATCCGCCACTTTGGCAAGACGGCACTGAAGACAACCATTGCTTTATTATGGGGTTCACTGTATTTCAGAGTGCAGATTGGCCTCACCAGCCATCTGCGCACTCACAGACCAGCCCAGATCTGAAGTCATGGTTGTCTTCGAGACCGAAAGACGAACATCATCATCATCATGTCAGAAACCAGACAAAAATATCATGGTTACGTTGACTAGAAAAACTAATTCAAATGAATACTGAATTAAAATGAGATCAAAATTAAATGGCCTGTATATTTTAAAATCATGCTATTGTCATTGCCATTTAGATTTGCAGGCACAGACACTCTGCATGTTACTGTGTGATAAGCAATTTGTATGACCCAGATAAACATAATCCAGATGTGTCAGTCTTTAAAATACACAACCATCACTGGAAATAAATTAATAAATAAAAAGTAAATAAATAAACACATTCAAAAATAAGCACAAGCAATGTTGAGATCTTGAGGTCATGTAGCATACTCATTACTTTGCAAACCTGTCTTAAGACTGTGCAACATCACTTGTGGAAAAGAAATTAACATATTTTTACCTATAAAAGCATACACACTGTGTTACGATAAGATTGTTAAATGGCTCTCTAGCCAGTTAAGGAAAGAGAAACAACAACAGCAAAAATGTTTTTTTTTTACAACTAATACAAACTCTCTCTCAGACCATGTGACCTCTGATGCAGATAGATCTTTTTGTCATATAGCATTCTTTTCATTTTGCTGCAGATTTATATGGAAATTTGCAGATCATTTTGTGAAGAAGGAATTAACATATTTTACTGCCTATAGAAGTATACACACTATATTATCAAGCATGAGGCCTAAGTGGACCAAATATTGCTCACCTCATTTGCACAACATAATAGTTTGCCATTTCAATGAGCAATTATGTATTAATGTACCAACACAACCTGTACAAACTATCTCCCAAACTTTATCTCATGTCAATTTTACCTATTGTAGCAGTCCAATTAAAAACTGTTTCCAAAGATATGGGCATAATTAATATGTGTCATCTTTTGCTCATGATCAAATTCATCCAGGATCTGAATGATATAAACCTATTTACCAAGTTTTATTCAAATCAGGCAAGAAATGCATTGTCTAGTTCTGTAGAACCAACATGCTCAGCCTAACAGATGCAAGAGCATTTCACTATTAGAAGTAGATCACACTTATTACTGAACATGTCTAAGACAATCATGGAGTACATATAATCCAAGGGGAAAAAAGAGGATAGTGTTCCATATGTTAGCTGTGACTAAGGAGTTAGACTGGGATCATGTTCTTTTCAACATAAATCTATTAGTGAAAACCCCATACCAATATGAGAATTAGCAACAAGATTTTCAAGATGGTCACCATGGTGACCATACTGAATATTCAAGAGGCACCATTTTTCATTGTAACCAACTAGATCTCTGGATGAAACTGCATCCTAAATTTCATGACTTTCCTCAAAGTAGTTTAGTAGGGGAGACAATAATAAACAACTGCTAATGGTTGATGAACAAATGACAGAAGCACACAAATCCCATGAGCTCTTCTGGTTTTCAACTAGTAGACCTAATAAGGGACATAGGCAACATTTTAACAAAAAACCATCCTATATAAAGACTCAACGGCTGCAACTAGGGACTTGACCCAGGAACAGAAGTAGTGAAATCGATAACATCAGTGTGTGATGATCATGTTATATTTCAAACATGATGCAAATCTGATATGGAAATGTAAGATAAAAACTTGAACCACAATGTATTCCCATTATAATTCTTGACCACATCTCCCCAACCAGGAACTAAGTGGGAAATATGCAATGATATATATTCCAGATATGAAGTGAACTGGCTAAAGGGTTGTGGAAATATAAATGATGAAAAAACTTGAACCCAAGTCTCTAACTCAAGTCATAATACTTGATCCCATGCCCCATCACCCAGAGGCAGAACCCATGGACAGGAATGGTACTGTGAAAAGGGGAGAATATGACATTATATAATAAAAGAAGTGATCTGGTAATAGGTTACCTTAAGCAAAGTTGTTCACAGACACACCCACACAGACAACCCAAATGGTAGATTCCCCTGTCTCGGGAACAGGAGGGCTAATGTAAGCCAATTATATCTTAGAAGGATTTCAGCAAAGATGTTATAAATATGTTGAAATAATTAATGCAAAATATTTTGCATACCTACCTATCATGACCCAGCAACCACAAATTATGTCTGAAAACATCATTTTATATATTTTAAGCAAATTATTATTCTGTAATCAGGCATATTTTACAATAAAAACTGTAGGAACAAAATACACTGTTCTCTCGATAACTTGTGCACAACAGGGTCCCTAAACATTTACCATACTATAAGCAAGGATGCAAGTTATCCATGGACCTATAAAAAGCTAATAATGGGATGGAAATCAGTGGTGGGAAGCGAAAGTAAGGGGTGCATGGCAGGTTACACTGTTGAATACTCGTTTTAAAATTGTGTTGAAATTAACCATGAATTACTAACTATAATGGTGTATCTTGTTTTTATTCATAAATTAATTTTAATTTCAGGATAAACTATACTGAAGAGAGCATCAAATTTTTTTATTCCACATGGTTTCCATAAACTTAACATACATACCACTAAACACATTGTGTATTGTCACTGCTTTTTGTGCTAAACAGGATGTGAGATGTAAACATTTTCGAAAAAGTCAACTGGGAACTTCATGATCTTTATGACTGGTTACCCTGGTACCCGATCAAAAGGAAATTATATTAAATGTCAACCTAAACTGCTTTGTTGTAAATCCATACATGCCAAATGCCTAGAGGTATAAGCATAATTATTACAAATATGAGTGGCAAAAAACCAGTCTGAGCATAAAAAGCATGATCTATATTACATACCATAATTTCAGAAAACAGTAAGAATAATGTACATCATTTATTTCTGCTACGTACCTGGATCTGCAGTTAGTTAAAATTATTGTCACAAATCAGCTAAATCCATGTGGATTAGTATGAGAATACAGACACAAAACAAGATGATAAATTTATACACATTCACTTTAATTAGTCTACATCACATGTTTAACTTTCACTCAAAGGTCATAAAGTCAAGTCCACAAATTCTGAATGCTGTATTATAGCACTGTAGAATTCCTCTTTCAAAATTGTAAGGCACTATTGATTTGTCCTTTTCCTGATGCAACAGGTTCTTCAGTTATATAAAATCCCACTCCTCTAACATTTTTCAGTCATATAAGATCCACGAGTCACATGGATAAAGCCAGTTCAACTTAATAATATTTGGTGCCGTGTTTTTCAATATAGACTGGTCCACTACATGCGTGTGTATAAAAGTATAGTTAATCTGTGACATGTGGTTTCGAAACATGTACAGTTACTATAAATAGAAAATAAGGAAACTGTTCAAGTACACAGACAAATGGTCGCAAATGTTGACAATATGAAGACAGAGGTCTATGCTGGATCAATGTCAAATGACACGAGCCTCGAAATGTACTCGTTATTTTGTGTCTCACTCGCTCCTGACATAGCCAGATATAATCTTTGATCTGAACTTGGAATTTTTTTTTTTTTTTTTTTTTTTTTTTTTACATTTCCTGAACAGGTACCCTATAGGTAATTTTATTACCCGGGTAATTATGAACAGGAGGGCACCTGAGTACCCAGTTACCTGCTGACACCTTTAAATTGAACACATTCTAGTTTTATCATTCATTAAAATTAAACAAGATTTCTTGACATTCATTTCAAGAAACAACAATGTTGAAACTTGTGTTGTTTTGATTTTTATGTTCTTCTGTCACTAGATAGATCAATCAATTGACAGATAAATTTAGTTACAGTAGAATGTACAACAATAAATTCACGAAGGCTAATAATTACCAAACATTAACTTAATGGGCATTAAAAAAAAAATTTTTTAAATTAGAACATGATAATATTTGCAGTTTGTGACACACTTGACAAATATCACTTTACATTTCACTGTTTTGCCGTGGATATCTCTCCTGACAAAGAATTTTGTTTTATTCTATGTTGGCACTGGAATATCCAAAGCCATGATTGGTTGCCATGAATTTAGTCATTATCCATACTTTTTGACATTTTCTCTGCCTGGGCCTTGAGAACTGTTCCAGAGACTGGAGCACCTTGTTCGCATTGCTGATTCACATGATCTAATTCTGTATTGCTTGCAGTCCATGCACATTTTTGTTTGAATCCATCAATGGAATCAACATCATGCAATTAATCCCAAAATTTAGACTCATCCCTGAGCCAACCATACACTGCTGACTCTGCAATTCTGAGTTCACTACAACACCCCAATCTCACTGTACTATTATGAACCATATCTATGATACAAAGCTTTTCATCCACCAAATGCACCATTCACTTGATTCTTTTACTCTCCATGACCACATTTACAAATGATGAACATTCTTTATATATATATATATATATATATATATATATATATATATGTACACACACACACACACACACACACACACACACACTTTATTAATTTTTAAGTGCATAGTATTTGAAACCATGTTTGATTGGTCAATTAAAATGGATTGATTTGGAGACATGATAGAGACCATAAGAACTCATGCAGTAGGATTTGCAGGGCTTTGAACTATTTTATTGCACCTCCCTTACTTGAATTGATATAAAAGGCATTCTTAACGTGATAAAACAAAATGGGTCTCTTTTAATAGATTTTACAATGCAACAAACACTTCCCCAAGTTATAGATCAAAACAAAGCCAACCCTTAATTAGGTTCTCACAGAAGCATTTGCAGATAATGATGTGATTGTCAATTGACTCTTTTCATGTTTTAACAGAAGAGAACATGCCATGATTGTACTCTTTATCTGAAACAAAATTAAAAGATTAAAACACGAATTTCACCCAACAAAACATATTTAATTGGTGTTTATTTTTTTCAGTGTTGCCACTTGTTAGCATTTACCAAAATATTTCAATTATCACTATTTCAACATATATTTTATTGACAAGGTATTGAGAAATTATTTTTCCAATAAAATCTAAGAAAACTTGTGATTTCTTATTAAAACACGTAAATTTGACAATGTTAATTATATTTCAGGCATTAACCGCTATTTTCAATGATAAAATGAGCGATATATCATGGTTTCATTTACCAAGTCTGATCATGATTTTCTTTACATTCCACACAAAGGGGCCAATTTTTATATTTTCTTTTTTAAAAAATGGCATCCCTGTCAGACACCATGTAATAAGCGGGTTCATCAGTTATCAGGGTGCAAGTTGTAGAGAGAGCAGAGTAAACACATCCAGGATTTCAAAACTATTTATTTCTTAACAAATATCCAAATAATGTGTACTTCCACTGCTCAATGTGTGCTTGCTTTTTTGCAACTTTCAGGCTACAAGAACTTACCCAAGACAATGCATAAAGATCTGGAGTAATTCTCTTGGTGTCCAGGAAGGAACATAACTCTGGGTCATGGTATAACAGCAGAAGCCGAAACAAATGGAAAGGTTTCCCACTCTTATCAAAGTCTCTGAAAAGTCAATAATATGAATCACATTAACCACGTGCTTTCAAAAGAAGAAAAAAGGTAAACAACAGTTTTTGTCATTAATATACATAAAAAACTTTTACCAATGATACTGTTTCACCTCTGTGGATTAAATTTGCACCTATAGTGACATCCAATGGTGGGATTCAGTAGAAATTCTATAACTGTTCAACAGTTTAAGAGAACCAAGTGATGATCAATAATCATATTAGTGCTTTTCACTATGATGCAGTAATAAGATTTGAATCATGTTAACTGAAGAAAACAAATTTTTGGAGCAAAATAGGCTTTTTCAATAACATTAACCAATCAACATACATTTGAACATCAAGTACCTCACAAATTCAAACCTTCCAAGCTTTAACAATAAAAGTGCTAGAAGTAGTTGGTTTATGAAGGTGGGAGTCATACAAGAGTGGTCTCCCCTTTGTATACAACCAAAGAGAAACCAATGCAAAATCCCATCATTAGTCAGTTATTATGGAGCAGATGTGCATACTCTACCCAGGATGTAAGTGGAGGAAGGCCTAGGAAGGGTGTACCCATAATATGTTTGGGTAAATATTATCAAAGAAACGTACTGTACTTCAATAACTGGATTGTTCTTCCAGTAAGTGACCTTTCATAATACATTAGGACAATAGATAACAAAAGGGGAGAGTTACATCTTATTACCCTTTAGACTGCCATGTCTCCAGTCCTCTAATCAACATGAAGCATATCCGAGTTTCTGGTAATTTAATGCTAGATTTAGATATGGTGGAATGGCATATATTTTGGATTGACCATCAAAAAATCCTAGGAAGCAGGTTTTGTATGAGAAATTAGTCAGGAAAGTTCTAGACACTGTTTTGAAATGTTGCTCTATTTAATCCATGTCAGAGCTCATGGAAGATATTATTTTGGAGAAAATAGGGTGTTGAAATGCCTGGATGGGATGAGGTCACTTAATTCCATGATGAGGAAACCATGGCAAAGAGCAGTGAAAGAAGCAATTGTACGTCTTGGTACAAAATGACTAACCTGGTACATTTTATAATGTCGGCAAAGTAGTTTGATGTCACAGATGTGTAGGTGTTTTACAAGTGCAACACTACTATAACCTCAGTTCTCTTAAAGCCTCATGGACTGATATTCAGACCAAAAGAGGGTGCCCTGAACTGGTAGACTGTGTACCAGTTGATGAATGTTATGAATTTCAGGCCTGAACTGTGGCTGGGTATGAGAAGGTATGTGAACTGGTGGTCTTCGTTGACAGCGAAAACATCCTCTCGTGTGTGTGTGTGTGTGTGTGTGTGTGTGTGTGTGTGTGTGTGTGTGTGTGTGTGTGTGTGTGTGTGTGTGTGTGTGTGTGTGTGTGTGTGCGCACGCGCACAACCAATTTTACTCAACCAGGATCTTAATCATATAGGCCTATTTACCAAGTTTCGTCTAAAACCTATCAAAAATAGAGTGTTATATATATGCACAGGTCACACTTATGATAAGAATCATCAATATCAACCTGTTTACCAAATCTGATTAAAATCTGGCCAGAAATGCAGTTGCCAAACTGTTTACAAGCTCAATTAATAATATGCAGAATCACCCCATTAATGTGGATGGATCATGCCATAGCTGTACTCATCCAAGAGCTTAATGATTTATAGCTTATTAACCAAGTTTGATCACAAATACAGTCTCTTGAGTGGTAATAAACTCCTGCAAGATCATCTCACTAATATGTGTGTATTCCATGTAATTCAAAACTAAAGCAAAATCTTGATTATAAACCCTATATTTTAAGTTTCATCAAAATCAGATAACAAAAATATGGCTTCACGAGTTGTCACAAGCTCAGTCAATCTAATGCATGAAAACCTCATTAATATGCACATGGATCCTACTCATGCTAAAATTTGTCCAAGACCATGATGATCCAAGCCTGTATTCCAATTTGTATCAGAATCTGGATTAGAATTATGTCCCCTGAAGGGTAACAAGCTCAGCTAATAAGATACAGTATCAAATATGAATGGCTCTTGCAGATTACTGAAACTGTCCAAGATTCCAGTGACATAAGCATATATTCTATGTCTGATCAAAACTGGTTTAGAAATACGGCTTCCAGAGCATGAACAAGCTCAGCCAATTAGATGCAAGATTACATCATTATTATGTGTGGATGTCACTCATTAAAGAACCTGTCAAAGATTTTGATGATATAAACAAATATTCCCAGTCTGATCAAAACTGGATCAGGAATACAGCCTCCAAAATGGTAACATGCTCAGCCAATCAGACATAAAATTACTCCATTGGTATCTGTGGAACTTACTCATTCTCAAACTCATTCAAGATCTTGTTCATATCAGAATATGTTCCAGATTTGAGCAAAATTGGAATAAAAATATCTCTTCCAGAGTGGTAGCAAGTTCAGATGCCAGATTACTACAGCAATATGCTTGGATTACATTCTTTACTGAATTGATCTAAGATCCTGATGATATAAACCATATTTCAAATCTGATCACAGCTGGATCAGAAATATGACTTCTTAAATAAGTTCAGTCCATCAGATACAAGATCATCTCATTAGTACATGAGAATCTCACTCACTATCAAACTTGGCCAAAATCTTAATGATATAAGTATAGATTCTAAGTTTTATTAAATTGTGTCAGAAATACGCCCTTCAGAGTGGAGTGGTAGCAGGCTTGACCAATCAGATCCAAGATCACCTCTTTAATATGCATGGTTTCCCTCACGATCAAACAGGTCCAAGATTTTGATTATACAAATCCATATTCAAAGAGTGCTTGAAATCAGATCAATAATATGAACTCAAGAGAGGTAAAGAGCAATTGTCGATGAACAGATTACAGACAACAAACAACATATGCAGGACTATACTAAGAGTTCAGTTGGCCTTACAGTCAGTTGAGCTAATAAAAAAACCATGTGAAAACTTTAAACTGTTGATTAGATGCCTACATCATTGCCACGATCATAAAAGTGACTGCAATGTCTCGCTTCCCATTAACATGGGCTCAGCAAACAGATCGCAAGTTGACATAAGAAAAGACAAACAAAAGAGAACTATTTCCCAAGAAATTAAACAGATGATTTGACAACAGCTTTACTTACCTAGGAATGAATTTGTTCTGTATTGTGTAAAACATGTTATAAATTTCTGATCGACCCACTTTTATGGAGAGTAGAGGTTGAAGTATGTCAAGCCAGCCATTTCCACTGATGTATTTCTCGTTTCGTGACTTACAGTAAAATGTAATAAGGGACTCCAAGTCACCAACCACTGAAATTTTCTCCTCTTCATCATTTCCAAGCTTGTCTGGAAAACATAATTGACAAAATCTTCAAATGATTTTGGTGGCAAATATTGTCAATGGCAGCAAAAATGCTCTACAGTGTACTCATCTTTTATTTAAACACTCTCACAATGATTTTCAGTTCTTTGCTTAAATTTGTAGCAAACTGCCATACCTTTTAACATAAAAGTGAAAGTGCCTTGATGGTGCAGAAAGACCTGCTACAGCAAGCACCTCCCTGTAGGCACTAATGAGAGTTACTGGGCAGACAAGGAAAGGATGCAAACTGTATTATTCTACCTGAAGTAAAAGCACAGACAAGGGAACATAAAATTATTAGTGTTTGATCTGGAACATAAAATGTTCATGCAGGCAAACTGAGATATGTAAGTGTCCCAATGATTATGACTACACATGTATCTCCAATAGCTTCAAGATATAATGGAGTAACAAAAGAAACCTGAAAGAAATGGTATGTGCCCCAAACCAATTTGAAATGCAACAAATCTTTCCCTGACAATATGCTGGAATACCAAGGTTCATTCATTGATCTTCAAAAACTTTTAACCCTAAAATATTAACCCATGACCTTGTCCTTTAAGAGTGGGCCCCTAACATGGTACATGACAACACCTTTTAGTGAATACTTATGTATACCAAGCTTCATACATTTATCTCAAGCAGCTGTGAAGGAGTAGAATGGAAAGTGATTTTTGGGGTTTAACACCATTTTCAGTACATGAGAGACCATACATGTATACCGTATATTTGCTGGAGGAAGAGTCTGTGAAGACACAAGAAGAACCATTGACCCATGGGAAGCTACTGGCAAGCTTTTTCACATACCACGATGAACGAGCTAAGACTTGATCCCACTCATACAGATCTGATATGTAAGTGGTCTGTAAAGGCAAGTGCCTTATCCATACAAAAGAAAACAAACTATGCAAAACAACAAAAAGTATTAACCTGTAAAATTGACCTTAAAGACACTGTGGTACATGACACCCATTCTAATGATGGTGCACAAATATACAAAGCATCATTACTAATCTCAAACAGCATGAGTGTTACAGGGATGACATAAAAGTCGACTAAAAACATTTATTAATACTCCATGACAAAAACATATATTAATACTCCATGGCAAAAACATATATTAATACTCCATGACAGAAACATATATTAATGCTCCATGACAAAAATGTATATTAATACTCCATGACAAAAACATATATTAATACTCCATGACAAAAACATATATTAATACTCCATGACAAAACCATATATTAATACTCCATGGCAAAAACATATATTAATACTCCATGACAAAAACATATATTAATACTCCATGACAAAAACATATATTAATACTCCATGACAAAAACATATTAATACTCCATGACAAAAACACATATTAATACTCCATGACAAAAACATATATTAATACTCCATGACAAAAACATATATTAATACTCCATGGCAAAAACATATATTAATACTCCATAACAAAAATGTATATTAATACTCCATGACAAAAACATATATTAATACTCCATGACAAAAACATATATTAATACTCCATGTCAAAAACATATATTAATACTCCATGACAAAAACATATATTAATACTCCATGTCAAAAACATACATTAATACTCCATGACAAAAACATATAATAATACTCCATGGCCTTGACTTTGAAGAAAGGACCCCGAGCATTTTATGTGACACACCTAACAACGATTTAAAGGATACCAAGTTTCATTCTTTTTTCTTAAATGGCTCTAAAGTTAAAGGGTGGAAATGAAACTGCAACAGAAAACTCAAATACTAACCTTCAAAAATAGGATCACCACTGTTGTATTCACCAAACCTTCTAATGATGATGTATATGTATACCAAGATTCAACTCAAACAGCTTGAAAGCAAGAGGGAAAGAAACAAAAATAAATATTCTGGTCCAGAACATGGACTTTGAGGACAGGATCCTCAATATGGCACACACATCTTCTAATGGTGACGCCTAAGTAAAGAAACTTTTACCCATAATCTCAAATGAAATGCAACCTAAAGAGCACAAACTAAAGTCAGATCAACAAACAGAAACACAAAAAATAGCCCCCTCCCAATTTATTTGGTTAAAAATGGGAAGGGGACCAAAAAATTGGCACACCAACCCTCACATGGTAGAATAATGAAAAAAAAAACAAGCTGAATGTTTATAGTTCCTCTGAAGCCCTGTTTTCCACAATTTGCAATAAGGAACATAAAGCAACAAACAGGAACCAAAAAACAAATACATTACAATTTTAAGTAACTACTGATGATTGTGCTTTCTTAACTATATTCCATTCATACAAGTAATTGCAACATATCTCACCAACTAAATTCTGGCAGTCTTCTCTGATGATACTCTGTTCCTTCAAGTCAAACACACCATCGAAGGAAGACAGTATGTCACCCTTTCCCTTCACATTCAAGCAAACCTGCGATTTAAAAATATTACATTACATGATCAAATCATTTTTGTTAAATTTAAATATTCCATTCCTTCTTCTAATTCTGTATGTATTTTGATCTATAGGTCCTGTTTTCTTGAAAATATTTGAATGCATGCCCCAAACTCAACCTACGCATCCCTAACATTTCATATGCTAAAGTAATGTTAGAAAAATGCAACTTTTAAATTTTACTTAAATTTAGTTCTCCAAGTAAAATTAAGGGAGAGAAATGAGGTTGAGGTTGATGTAAACTTAACATGCTCAGCTAGAATCTGTGTTGTAAAACATATCTCAACACTTTCCTGGTTGAACCTCAACTCCAAACTTTGGGTAAGGACTTCTCCACAGACAAACGTCACATGCAAAAGGTGCATTTGTCTTCTCATACCGAGTTATTATGAACATGGTTATAAGGTGTGTATTTCGATAGTTTTCAAGTTACATGGCTAAATCTCTCGAGGGTAGGAAATGACATCAGGACCAATGCCAGCTTGCATCTTCACGTCCAGTAAAGCGCAAGCATGTGTATACACTGTGCCCTCATTTTAGCACACCTGGAGAACTTGTGAACCCTTTATTGTAAGTGTGCCTTCCATATTTTCTTACAAAACAGAAGAAAAAAAAACCAACAGGTACCTATTTTTGCTTAAGATTAACATGCCCACTGGTTGCAACACTGCATGAAACACATACCGAATCAAGAAGTCTTGTTTAGTGAAATTTAGGGATCTTGTTTAGCGAAATTTATGTTTAATGGCTCTTTGACATGGCAACACTATCTAATTAACAGATTAGTTGTCTAAAGATGATTCCAGTCCAAAAAAAGTGCTAACATCACAGTAACACACAGGTGTAGATCAGCTGTTTATCTTGTAGACAACTCCTAAGTTTCTGCCCTTGCCTAATGTGTGCTTATTCTTTCACCTCTTCCTAACACTAGCAGAATCTGTGTTGGGGATGGCACAGAGGCAAAGAAATCCTAGTCAATACATGAATGATGTACTTCTGAGGCTGTGATTTACTTGTCTCCTTGCAAACCCCCTATATCATGTTCCTCACCTATCTGCAAATCATTTTATTTTATGAATTATTCACTTCAATTATATAACCAGTGCTCTTAAATATTCACATGCACTCAAGATCATTATCAATACATTTCAAATCACAGTGCTTTTGTGATACAGTCTGTCAGTACATACCTGTGTAATTTCATTAAATTTCATGTACACTGTTAAAGCTAACGTAGGAAACTTGGTTGAATGATAGCCCAATAATTGTAGACTGTGCCAACACTTTGTGAATTTTCACTTTGTCCCTGGGGCTTTGCAGAGGAAGCAATAAGATTTGACATCATTTTCAAATGACTCTTGAAATGTTTGTTCACATGGCCATGAATCTGGATATGTAATCAATGACCCAATTGTGATCAAGTCAAACTGGGACCTCTGGGTCATACTTCAGTCTTTACTTATCCTCAGATCACAACATAGACACTCTGTGATCCCCAATCTATAACTACATATACACTTAGTGAGTACAAAAAGATAAATTTAAATATGCAACTGACACTAACCTTGGGGTCCATCACTACCCGCCCACCTCCCAACATAGCCCCTGGGTCGTAACTTGGAAATTATCATGATCCCACATGACAGCAATGTACATAATTAGTGGCCAATACAATACAAAATGCATATACAAATCTTATATTTGCCCAGAGGCAGTCCTTACTTCCCATGAACCTACAAAGCTTCAACTTCTGGAAGGTCAGAACACGGAAGTTCAGGGATAGATGTTTTTACAAAGAAGTCAAAATTTTTAATGAAACTCTATAAGCATGCTCTCAAGCTGAGGGTTGGTTTTTAATGGAACTTTCCCTACACATTTTTGGCTATATCATGCTGAGGAAACAAAGCAAAGTGCCTTTCCGAAAAACACACTGAGGCAGCAATTCCTGGCTGGCCCAGGTAGGGATGAAACCCATGACCCTTGGATTAAGGGTCTAATCTCTACCAACTGAGCCACAGTGTCTCTCAGGCTGAATGTTGTCAATTTTATAGCTGATTGATGAAACCTTTTAGCACATACTTCTCAGAAGGAGTCCGAAAGACAAGCAACTGGACATCAAATGGCTCTTCTGTCACATGGGTGAGAAATACAACTTACTCCAAAATTATCTGAAATTTATGTAAAAACCCCCCTAATCTTGCCCGTGTTCCCAGACCCATCAACCTTGCCTGTATTCCCCTAGACTCATCAACCCTGCCTGTATTCCTAGAGACTCATCAATCATGTATTCCTAGAGACTCATCAATCACACCTGCATTCCCAGAGGCTCCCCAATCCTGTCTGTACTCCCCGAGACTCATCAATCATGCCTGTATTCCCCGAGACTCGTCAACCCTGCCTGTATTCCTAGAGACTCATCAATCATGTATTCCCAAAGACTCATGAATCATACCTGCATTCCCAGAGACTCACCAATCATGCCTGTATTCCCTGAGACTCGTCACTCATGCCTGTATCCCGAGACTCATCAATCATGCCTGTATCCCCAGACTTGCCAATCCCGCATGTATTCCCCGAGACTCATCAATCATGCCTGTATCTCCAGACTCACCAATCATGCCTGTATCCCCAGAGACTCATCAATCATGTCTGTATTCCCAGACACTCATCAATCCTGCCTGTATTTCCAGAGACTCATCAGTCCTGCCTGTATTCCCAAAGACTCATCAACCTGCCTGTATTCCTAGAAACTCATCAATGTACAACCATGGAACAGATGCACTCATAAAACTTACAGTGGGGCAGGCACTGGTGTTGTTAAAAGTGAAAGCGAGGAGGATGACTACTTTCAGTTCAAAGAGGTGGTAAAATCACTTCCTGGGAAGGGTCTATAAGACATATGCTTGGCATTGTGCAGAAGCTACCAAGTCTTGTTTCCTGACTTTGCCTTTTAATTAGGTGTTTCACGTATAATGTCAGCAACATGTGAGTGAAGTTTCCTGTCACAAAACTGTATCAAGACAAAGGGCTGTGTATTAAATTAATCAGGGTGATGAAGACCGGTCCAGAACATAAGGATTTTGATCCTATACCTGCAGTTGATAAGTCTGTTACAGTGTATGTGTGCGTGTGTGTGTGTGATATTAGGGTTTTTAACATAGCTTTAACAATTTTTCAGTTATATCGCTACAGTGTCTGCAGTGTGGCAGTTTATAACGATGTCTATCACTAGGTCATCATGCTGCAGACATGTAGCATTATGTCACATTATCCTGACACAAGGCCAACCAGTCCTAACACTAACCTCTTAATGCCGAGTGCCTAGTGATGCAGCTGTTAGTACCATTTTTATAAGTCTTTGAAATGACTCAGCAGAAGTTCGAACCTGCGACCACCAGCATCCAAGACATACACTCTAACCACTAGGCCACCAGAGCTGCCTTACAGTTTGT
The DNA here is from genome assembly GCA_016617855.1 of Megalonaias nervosa. Taxonomy (NCBI): domain Eukaryota; kingdom Metazoa; phylum Mollusca; class Bivalvia; order Unionida; family Unionidae; genus Megalonaias; species Megalonaias nervosa. Next base: position 65,726 of record JAECUM010002181.1, read on the forward strand.
TGAAGTGAATGTTGTATAATTTGTTGTTCAAAGATGAAATTGAAAAAGGAAATGGAATATGGTCATTGCTTCTAGCATTGTTGTGGCAAATGTATCGATTTGAAATGGAATTAAGCTAATTCAATAAATATAGAAAAAATTTATGTAATCTCTTCCCCGAGTCCATCTAAGGCAATTCAAAAAATTAATACACAAAAGAAACTGTACACTCTTCCCTGATTCCTTCTAGCTGCGCATAAAATTAAAGAAGGACAAAGTAAAGCCACTGAGAACTGTTAGAGTTTTAAGATCACTCAGTTATCACTGTTATCAACAGCATTAGACTGTCATTCTTTTGTTATAATGCTAAATATAACTGTTTCACCATGAATAAGTGTTAGCAATCTGATCACATTTATCTTGGTGACATAACAATACACATAAGTTTCTGAATTACTGCTGGGAAAAAAAGGGCATCATTACTGGGACTCCATCTTTAGGCCTGGGACTCTCAACTTTTTCATGGAAGGAGACCTGGACTACAACTTTTAAAATCATAAAGCGAACCCTAACTGATTTATCACTTCATACGCAAATAATGATTTTGTCAACAAATTAGGTTTCCCACGTGTTCTGCATAATGCTCTGTCTCATCTGCATCCATGTATTAATGTATTATCACTGTACCTGATTTACTAAAACTTAGGACCAACAGGATATCGTAAGAAGACCCTCACTGAAAAGCCCATGTCACTGTCACTATCCATTCAGGAAAATTAATTATAACAAGATATTCCAGATGGCAACCAAGGTGGCCACATACTGGATATCATATCTTGTTCTTTCACTTAAGACCAATCAGACATAAAATGTCTCATAGTGAAAAACCCCATATTGCTAGTCATCCGTTTAGGAAAGTAGCCGTAACAAAATTTTAAGATGGCTACCATATTGTATTTCAGATCTGCATCATTATTACTTGGGACCAACAAGTCTCCAAGTAAAAATGCCCATGTAACTATGGTCAACCATTTAGAAGCAACAGGGCTCATATCATTGCTCACAACTTACCTATCAGTCATACAATTACATGTGCTATGAAAAACACCACAAGGAGGGGGTCTTCTCTCTCCATTCTCGAGCAACCTATTTAAGAATCAACGTTGATATTTCAATGAGAAAGCATTATTCCATTCAGCACACTGCAATTGCACACTAAGTGGGTGCGATCATGGCCATGTCGAGTGGTAAGATGGGAAAATAATCTGGCATTCATTAAAGATATGATAGTAAGCCAGACTTTGGATAGGCATACTAAGTCAAATCCCTGAGCTAAATATTGGTACCACATTTAGTACACTACACAAAATGTAACCAAAGGTAATAAGTCTTGTAATGAAAACTCCAAGATGATATGAGGATGATTACAGGTACTATGATTTGCAAAATGGTTATCATGGTAGCCATACTGAATGTCTCAGGCACACCCCAAACACGCATGCCTGAGGCATGCCCCAAATTTAAGACCAACCTTTGCTTGTAAGAGGTCTTTCAGTAAAACGTGATAGATAACCATTCAGTCAAGTGAAGTGGCCATAACAAAACTTTCAAGATAGCTACTATGGTGGCCATCTCTATGTCTGAAGGGTAGTGTTTCATTTAGAACCAACTAGAGATCATGTGAAATCTTCTGGTGAAAACACCATGGTGATGCCACCACCCATGCAGGAGAAGTAGCAATAACAAGATTTTCAAGCTTGCCACCATGACAGCCATAGTAGGAAGTCAGCTTGGCACAATTTTCATTTAGGTTTGGTTTGGTTTTGTATGGCTTTATACCATTTTTCATCACATGATAGGCTATACATAAGCTTTCTCACGTATGCACATTGGTTGAGCCAAGATTCAAAACCCATGTGGACAAAGTTGAGATGTGAGTGATCCTTAAAGGCAAGTGCTTTTGACCACTATGCCACCCTAGGCACCATCTTCATTTACATAGCTGGCAACCTTCCATGCTCTCAATTAATGAAAATAGGGATAAAAATGTATGAATTTTGACATGAATTCATGAAGCGATCTTCAAGTCCGGGAATATTTGTCAGAACAAATGTTTAGCATGGGATCCAGCTGATAAACGTAGATTGTGTTCAACAAGAAAACTCACAATGTTTCAGCGTTGGTAGCCTGCAGGTCTTTCGTCAATGGCTTAAAATATTCCAAAGCTAAAATCTCCTGGAGTTCTTAATTTTCCCAACCTCTATGTGCTTTTTGCTACCAATGTGCTTCCTCACATCATCTCTGCCACCATGCCCAATGATAAAATTTGTCACACACTGTGTGCAAAAAGCATGATGTATATCGGTGTTTGATGGCTGAATGCACGGCCAATTTTTGGTATATTCGAAACTAAACTTCACTTTTTGTGCAATAAATTATTTTTCCTTGCTGATGAAGACATTTTCAACATCGATGCCGAATGGTAATTCAAATCCATGTTGGCAGCGCATGCGCGGAGCAAAATTCCGGTTAGGCCCCAGTTTCTCTCAAAAGCATTTGTAAAACTACTCTAATACATATAGATTAAAATACGCTAAAATGCTTGCTACCGGGCCAACTGTATCAATCTGCTCTAGTTCTACTAATATCACAATCAGCAATTCCGGACCGTTTCGGCAACTGCCAATATCATGACTAGCACTTAACAGGAAATTGGTTATTTTATTAAAGATTTAAAATAATTGAGAATTGGGGAATTTGTGATTTTTTTTGCATACTGCGTGAATCCATGAATTGCTGAAAAAGTCGTGAAATTCACGCCAAAATCATGAGAACTGGCAGCTATGCATTTAGGACGAACAAGACAACTTAAGTCTTTTAGTGAAAACCCTATGTCAATATGATGTTCCATTTATAAGTAGTAGCAATAACAAGATTTTCAAGACAGATGCCATCTTGACCATACTGTATGTCTGAGGGTCACCATTTACACTTAGAACCAAACAAGACCCTCGGGTGAATGTGTTTGTAAAGTTTCATGGCAGTTTCCAGTACTTTAGGCGCATAAGCTATAACAAACTTGTGCTAACCAACACTGGCAAATGGCTGAAGGCCCAAGGGTGAAGCTAGACCTGAATTTTAGGGAGAAGTGACTTCTCCTTTTGGACAGAACAGGGAGAAGTGAGAGCTCAACAGGGAGAAGTGGACACAAAGCAAGAAATGCTATATATATAAAAAATGTGTGTTCTGTTATTTTAATTATACCCTCTATTTCCAGTATTCATATTTGCATTTAACATTGGATTTAAGGAATACTTTATTTTCAAGTAGAAAATTTTCTGAGTTATTTTGGCCATATGACTCTAATGACTCTAAAAGAAAATAACAGAAACCACATTGTAACACATTTTAGCTGAGCAACCAGATTACATTACTGTAATTGCAAGTTAGTAAAAATACTTAATCAACTACCCTTAATCAATTTTTTTTATACCTTCTAAAAGTTCACAATAATGGCACTTTCAAAGATTTCTAAATGCATTTTAAACAACCCCTGTACCATGTACATGAGGGCAAATGTACACGTGTCTTCAGATCATACTGTTCATCCTCATTTCTTTGTCGTGGATAAAACATTACCGTAACTATTCATACATAACACACTAAAATGCATAAAATTACAAACATGGCTCATTTAAAGTCTGTATATGAACTAAACCCGAATCAACACAGACATGAGTGCATCTATTTTTAAAAGGAGGGGTTTTCATAATGTAATCACTCACTTTATATAGCTTCATTACAACAGTCCATTGATAGGATTGCAAACTTATGGCTTATTTATTTGTCTATGTACTTGTAGTAATTTTAGGCATTGGTTAAATAGCATCTGCTTTGCTGCTTTTTTCCATATTTTCACAAATACTAGTCAAGTCTGAAAACAACTTTGACCTTACAACGCTTCTCATGAATTCCACAACATTGCAGTGTCTGACCTACATAACTGCATTTTAAAGTTAAATCTTAAATAACATAATACCTAGGCTTTGCTTTCTATTAATTGTATATTTTTCTGAATATATTTGCCTGATGATTTACGAAAACAGACAATCTAATAAACTGGTACTTCCCAGACATAGCAATGTCCGCCATTATTTCCCTGTTACTGGTTCACTTAAGTTTCAAACTAATTTTATGACAAAAATAATGAACAAGAGGCAGTTAAAATATCCAGATCACCGATTCTGTTCTTAAAACACAAATCGCTATTTATGTACTATTGTTAAACTTTCGAAACAAGTTGGTATGTTTTTATAATCAAAGGATAACATGCAGAAATCAGGCCATGATAGTTGCTATAACTTACTCAGGAAAGGATTAATGGTCAATCAGCTATCAAAACACATGCCTATGAATGTGCAAGAGTTTGCTTGTCAGTGTAATTGATATCAAAACTAAGCCTAGCTACTGATGGTTTGATGAATACCTTTCGCTACAACACAATACTAAAATTAACCTGGCTTAGGCAAGGGGGCATCTCAAAAAGTATGGTCAGTCAACATACTTCTAAACAAATCAGGGCAAGTCGTTTTCGCTTTCCTAGCAGAAGAAGATGAAGTTTACATTTTTGAGGCAACTTAGTCGCTCACTTCGCCAGGTAGTATGACCCCTGAAGGCCATCGCATAAGCTGTTGTGGACTATGACTCGTAAAGCTAACAAAAATTTGATCCTTTTCAATAAATTATAGAACTATAATTAGAAACCATACATAACATTTTCTTGATCTGAATCAAAACTACATAATTAATTATAAGTACATATAACTGTTTGTTTCATCTTACAGACAATCCTTATGAATAATGATTCTAGTGAAAAAGGCTTTCACAATTTTAGTTAAATTCAATTTGCCTTGCAGACTGAATATTTTATAATTGCATCCATTTTCATTCCTCAACATGTCATGTAGACATTTAAAACTAAATTAACATACCATATATACTTTCTTATAAACTGAGTCCAACTGCAAACTATGCATACTCAGATCTGATGTATTATGTGCTGGCAGATCTAGGTCTATGTAGTTTGTTTGACATAATCAGTTGAACAAACAACCCTGATCTACCAGTACATTATGCAATGACAAATTAGGATTTATGTTGTGTGAAGTTGGAGTCAAGTTTTACATGAGCACAGATGGTATGATCTGCACACATATCAGTCTATTTCTGAACATTATTATAAACTTTAACTCACACTCATTTCAGATGGTTGCTTTCTTAAAAAAACTCAATCAATAAAAAAGTGTTTCATTAACTTCACCTTAAGCACTTTTCTCCCAAACCTGACTGAATCATGTTTTCTAACAAAATTGATAACTACCTGCCAAACATCTGCTCTGAGGTGGGCTGGAACAGGTCGACCTTTGCATATATTTTTAAGTGTTCCAAAGTCACATTCTTCCACCAGAGCTTGCTCTAGCTCTGTATTCCTGTGAAATATAAATTTTAATGTTTACAAAAACATCAATTAATGGAAACATCATAAATGACTAATGGGACAGTTTTTACATCAATGTATTCTACAGTGATCTTTCCTCTGCTTAAGTGTAATCATCAAATTCAAGATCATAATTTGCAATTCATTTGAATAGTTTTCATATTCTAAATTTCTTTTTCATATTCTAAGCTACAAAACTATCCGACATATTTGTTCCAAAATTTTCAATATGAAAATGAATGTTCAAGCATTAAGATGTCTTGTGTCCTCTAGTGATGTCATTATACATTGCTATCATAATGTATCATCATCAGATTCTCTCTATGATATCTGAATAAAATAGAGATCAATGATATGGCCGAAATACTGCCCATTACCCTCAGCAAACACAAATTCACAACAAATACAAAACACTGGTCACTGAAAGGAAACAGCAAATTTTTCCACAAGCTAAAACCCTGGCATGTTTTGATAGTATAAACATGATACACGTATTTTCATTATATCATATCGCAGTTTACATGCTTCAGTCTGAAAATGCAAAGATTCAAGAGGCTTCAGGCCCCAGTTACTTTATAACTACCATAAGTGATTATTTGTTATAAAAGCAAGTACAGACTATCAGTAAAACACATGGAAATTTGTCATAGTCAATCACTGCAGTTGCTTTAATAGTTTGTCTCAAATTTACAAAATTATCACATGAGCTCAAGAATAAGCAAAATCACTAGTTCGGTGTTGTTCATCCAAAAATAAACTGGTTGCCCTCTAATGACTGAATCATTTTATCCAACATTATAGTACATTCAAGATGATCTTATACTGGTATGTATTTTGTTTGATAACCACAATGCCAATTTGGAAATGAATTGTAATAACCTTTAATTCTATGCTATTATAATTGCTGGTGTAAGAGGTCATATACATTCTTAAAGTGATATATATATATATATATATATATATAGAGGTCAGGTATAAACCATTTCACATTTACTTAATTGGCTGACAATAGCTAGTGAGATATGTTTGAAGGCTGCAGTGGTTGAGCCCATTGCGCTAATTTTCATAGGTAGGATCAGGAAGCGGAATGACCCAATATAGTTAAACCAAAGAGATGCATCATGTGTGTACATGAACAGAAGTTATTACATATTATTGCCTTAAATTAGAATGTTTAAGCCATATGTATTATATTTTTGACAAGTCTGTAAACAGCAGTAATGTTTCTTTGAAGTAGGATTTTACTGCATATATAGAATGCAAAGCATGATCATTTCAGTTGTCGGAATAGTGTTCAAGAGTAATTCATTTTTTAAGCCGTTTTAGGTCAGCTATCAGCAAAGCCCAACAAAAATAACTTTCAGAACTCTCGGTTGAGAGTTTTACTTTGTGATGTGTGCCAGCATAGCGATGAACAAAAATTACACTTGCATTACCTTCAAACCCCTTTAACCCTATTGTTGTTGTTGTTGTTATAGGGTTTAACGCCATTTTTCAGCACAAGATAGGCTATACATGGCGGCCAGTATTAATGGTGGAGGAAGAACCCTGGAAAACCCCGGGAAGAACCACCGACCCACGAGAAGCTACTGGCAGGCTTTCTCACGTACCCACGTTAGCCAAGCCTGGACTCGAACTCACGCAGACAGAGGTGAGATGGAAGTGATCCGTAACGATCAATGTTTAACCCTATTGAATTTATATTCGAATTGTAACTATTGCAACATTGGGGCAATATTAAAAAAGGGAAATTTTGGGCATGTGGAAAGTGGAGTCTGGGCTTGTGGAATTTCAGTCGGGGCTTGTGAGTTTATTTAAGTCACCAGCCCGGGGCCTGTGTCTAAAAAAAAAAATTCTTTTAGCACTGATTTAGATCAAGGAGGTCCAAGATCTTCAACAAAGCATGTAAAGTTTGTGGGTCATACATGACACATAAAAAAGTAACTATACATTATTATAGAGGAGTGCAGGCAAAATAAGAATTATTCACAGGCCACATTTGGCCCACAGGACTGTAATTGGACCACTCTAAATTAGTCATACATGTAGCCCAATAGCTAAACTTTCCATACAGATGACACACTTGTTGTCTTATTGTTAAAAGGAAAGATTTCAAAGAATGTTAAATACATACTATCAACTGAGTTATTCCTTTGTTTACATTTCACATTAATTTACCACTGATAGCTTGCAGTATTATCAGTCATTCCTTCTTAATACGCTTTTAAAGATAATGAAAACTACTTTAAATTGTCTATACACTGTAAATACTTATTGGTTTTGTTCAGTTGTTGTTATGGGTTTAACACCATTTTTCAGCACATAAGGATATACATGGCTGCTAGTATACGTGGTGGGGAAAGAACACAGGAAAACCTTGGGAAGCCCACCAGTCTACTGGAAGCTACAGGCAAGCTTTCTCACATACCCATTATGGTCAAGCCTCAGACTCAAACTCATGAGGATTGAGAAAAAGAAAATTGGACATCACTATCACCAGCATTTATAGCCATTCTTCACAGAGTACCATACCCCACCCACCAACACTAAATTGTGTATACAGTAGTCCCCCTCTTATATGGCCACCCCTTCTGCACCCAAAAAGTTGCCTGAAAGAATGGGTGGCCTTACCAAAGGGGGACTAAATTTTTTGTGAGATGTATATGTACGTAGTACGAAAGCTACATTCTTAAAAGCATTGAATATCTTCATTTAATATCTTCGTTTAAAAGTAACATTAATTATTAACAGGTTCTTCTTGTCTTAAGAATAGACTTATTTCAACTGAACATACATGAACAGTTCTTATTCTTGATGTAAGCGCGATATGCGAGCGGGTATTGTTGTCATGCACATTGCAAAACCATTCGGATATGTCATTTAAATCTTGGTACATACATAATTCTCTTTCCATTTGCTCCATCTTCCCACTGCTGCTGAAACATCTCCTTATCGGTTTTGACGTTGTTTATTTGAATCTTTTCAGCATGAAATTTTATTTGAGTCTCTTTTCTACATAAAATTGTTTGGCAAGTCCTGCCCTCCCCACCCCTCGATGTCATCGAGTAGAATAACTGACTTTCTTCTAAAGTAATACGTCTCCATTTACGTGACAACATGTTAATGTTCGGTAATGATTTATTCGAATGTTGCTAACTGTATGCAATTTAATTATGCAGACAAAACTTTTGTAGAGTGGACAAAATGCCTTCTTTGTAAAGAAAGTGATAGCTGTATTGTCACGTGATTTTTTGGTCTTTGTCTTGTACCCTGTTTAGTTCAAGGTTAATTTCTCCGTGTTAATCCACAAAATCTATATTTAACCTATGCTGACCGTGTTATGATGTTGACAATTACGTCCAGTTGTAATCATCAAAGAGAAGAACTCGACAAATGTGTGAAGCCCAAAACTCTGTCACAACATAGTTCGTCCAATTTCCTGTAAACATCGGCTTTTATAGATAATGATATAATATTAATCTTAGTGTTACATGTACTTTAGCCAACACTTCTTTCAGTAATGGAAACCTGACATCGGGAGACAGGTATCGACGGTAGAGATAATCTGATTACTTACCTTATGATATCAATTATTGGTTTTGTACACATTTGAAATAAAAAGTGGCCGCTTGTGAGGGAAACATTTTACATATTGGCACTAATATGCTGGCAGCTGGTCATGTTAGAGGGTACTTGAGTGGTACTTTTGAACACAAACTCGTCGGTGCTAAGGGATTCTGACCGTAAGAAGTGGGAGGCCACTGGTTGGGGGGGAAGGTAGTCCAACAACATAAGATACATCACCCCTATATTTTTTTCTGGGTGGGTGATGGGTCTTACTGCCTAACTAACGGTGCTGTGTAGCGTGTTTTGATATCGACTAACAGTGTAACGAAAGTCAAATTGTCAGGAATATCACAAACAACTGGCAACCAATAACGACGCTTTTCTACAAAGTAAAGTTATAATGTTTTTGTCAGACTTTACTTACCCTGATGTCTTTTCTCTAATAAATTCAAATTCTCACAAAAGAAATGGACCTGTTTTCAAGTCTCGTTGGCCTACATTTTCAGTTGGCTAGAAAGCGATGAAAGCCAGGAATGCCGAAATCGGGTTAGGTTGAAATATTATTCTTTAACGAAATGAATAAAAAATATATTATGCCTATTGGAACTATAAGCAACATTTCATTTCGTTCAAGAAACATATCCCCCACATGAACCTACTTGAACATACCTCAACTACCATCGCATTGCAACAAATTCAAATGTATGTCAACAGAACATGAAAATGCATCTATTTGGTAGTGTCATATTTTCATTCCACCAGGATAAAGACGGCACAGTAGGTATATTAATTACACATAAATTAGTGGAAGAGTGTCGATATAGGCTGCCAAGTGTGTGAGATGTTCCTGAAACTTTGACTACTCGTTCCGATGTCAACCGACATCGGAATAGGCTATGCAAGGCCGTTATTTGGGTAGTAAGACATAGCACTTAAACAAAAACAACATGTGCAATGTCTTACATTGTAGGACACTGGGGGGGGGGGCGTTCAAGAGGGGGACCACTATGCCCTAAAAACAAGTCCAAAATGTACGATCTTTCGCAGTGATTTTCATTGTTCATCTGAAAGTTTTAGTGTCACCCAGATGTTTAGGGTCTGGAGGCCAAAGTATCCTTTTTCCCGTGGAATTCTAGGTCCAACAATGACTACTGCATGATCAGTTGGTTAATGCCAATAGAAACAGATACAAATGAAATTGCAGACGACGAAAATTAGACCCAATATACATTAGTATCGTTTTTGCGTTTTCAGCAAAATATCTGACGTGACAAAAATAATTATATGAAACTTCTACAACTTAACACAAAGACCAGTCTATTTTGGTTAAAATGCAATTAAACACAAATGAAATATACCACTCGCTTTCATCCGAACTGGCTTCCGCCATGATTAAAGTTTGACGTGTTATCTCAAAACGTTCTAGATATAGTTAGAGCAATCGGAACTCTCTCGGCCTTTTCTGCAAAACATATACCTCTGTACATCCCGGCGCAGATACTCCAAAAAATTCTCTTAGAAACCTAGTATGGTTCCCTGACCTCTCTTCAGTCAATAAAGGAGAAGAAGCAGGTAATGGAACCAGACTAATAATTCGATGCATTTGTAAAGTCTCGCTCAATCATTGTTTCCAAGGTAGTCCGAATACAATCGGCATGCATACATTTTAAGTTATGATCAGTAGGATTGACCTCAAAGTTATGAATGTGGTAAAATATCTCCTGATGCTAAAAAGTAATTACATGATCAGAAATTTTGTTTTTACTAGTAATATATAATTACATAATCAATTCTTATTTTTATGCCATTATCTATCATTATGAGGAAATGAAAGGTGATTTTAGAGTAAACGACAACTCCCCTTGTGGCACAGGACTGGTACTAAGTTTCTGTTTTCAAGGGGCTAGCCCAAATACTGCAGACGACGAAAAGTTAGTACAATCAATTTTGTAGACAAAGAAAAGCCACAAGAAAACAAAAATGCATTCTGCAACTATGGACGTTTTCTATTCTATTCTATTATTTTCTTTTCTTTCTTTTCTTTTCTTTTCTTTTCTCTTTCTTGCTAGTGTATACAGTAATAATGTAAATATTTGCAGCGTGTAATATTTTCTCATTCATAAACTATAATGTTACATATTGTTGGCAAAATAACTCTCTTCAGTGGTATTGTGTAGTATTAGTCATATCCCCGTTCCCTCACTCACTCACTCAAAATTGTTTGAATAAGGTACAGCGTTAGTTTTAAATTAACCAATTACAAATGTCATCTACAGAGTCCACTTATTTCCAACATATTAAAATAATACATTTGGAAAATAGACCTTTCCTTTGCAAAGAAGTTTTGACGGTTTAGACAATAGATACGCAGTGGCGTGAGTAGTCTAGGTCTTGTTAGATGAAAGAAGAAACCGGAGTCTTGTGCGTATTCTTGCTTCTTCGGGGCGTGCCTCTGACCTAAGCAATTTACTCTCATTGCTTCAGCATTAATGAGTCTTGCATGTGCCGATGTGCTGCTAAAGCCATTCAGTCAGTCGGTCAGTTAGTCAGTCAATCATTTGTAGTTTGTTTTGTTTCTAAATATCTATACAATACCCCATTACGACGTGTACGGCATTCATTGTTCTAAACAAACGTCGTTGGTTATTATATATATATATATATATATATATATATATATATATATATATATATATATATATATATATATATATATATATATATAAACACACACACACAAACACACACACACACACACACACACACACACACACACTACGGTTGAGAAATCGCACGTAAATGTAGCCTTAAAGAAATCCATAAAACTTCATGCAGGTCTTAGTAGTTGTGTATTTTCTAATGTTTTGCACTTAGTCATTTGTAGTTTGCTTTTCACATGAATACAATAGAGGCTGCGTAAGGTTTTAACTTGACAGAAACTTCAGATTTTTATCTTCTGAAAATGACGCTAAATTCTTTCTGCTCGCATTTTAAATGAACTTTTGTAAGTATTTTAGACGGCATTGCATGCATATTCATTAGCAATGCTACTGTCACTAACTTAAAGCGGCCATCTTATTTACTCCAGAAATAATCACTTTTGAAATAACTAATTGCATCTTGAATATAAACGTAGCGATCGCCAACCGTAATGAACAATACCCGTGCACTCATTCCACTAGTCCTTTTGGTTTCATGTTCATGACATTACATTCCCTAAAAAACTATGCCACCACGAAGTTAACTCCAGCTTTACTTATATTTGGCAGCAGATAAAATAACAAACATAAAAATATGCTACCATCGAGTAATATCTAATTCAACTGCTATAAACTCGAGCTCAGTACAAGATGCAGTAGTTTTGAAATTATTTAAAATGCACACAAGGTAAAACAAATTTACGTTGATTGTAAATAAATTAATATCGGCGTTGTATCAATATTACGTTCTTTTTTTTTTTTTGTTTTTTTGTTTTGTTTTTTTTTTTCTTTGCTTCTTCTTCTTCTTTTTGTTGTAGTAAACGCATAATATACCTATACATAATCGGCTATACAATACATTTGTAAATTAACAGCTCGCACAAGATATCTTTGGTAGGAATGTGCTACTTTTCGGATAGTTTACTTCAAAAATATGACGATGCGTTCCATCCAATTTTAGGACGAATTGATACATAACGTGTTGCGTGGTTACACCGTTAGAGTTTTGTGTTCCTGCCGTATAGACTACAACTCTGAACTGTCGCCATCTTTGTACTGGAATAAATGGAAAATATTGCACATAATTCACAGAATGCAATTGTTCTAATTATTGACGCGATCTCTCATATGGAATTTATTTTAAAACAATAATACTTACACTGAAGGCTTGTTCAATTATTTAATAAATTGGAACTCGCTTTTCGATAAAAAAAAAAAGATCAAACAAGCTCACATAATTCGTATCATACCTGCTTCTGACGATGGCGAAAACAACAACAGCAGCAACAACAACAACAACAACAACAACAATAATAATAATAATAATAATAATAATAATAATAAACAACCACATCGGCTGCAGTGGTAAGTGGGAATTGCAACAGTGTTGTTAGTACTATAAGACAAGCAGCAGCTAATCGAAAACAATAACTTAAATGTTTTCTTTGCTGATGAAGATCTAAGATTTTTTATTTCATGAGGTGGGATGGGTAAAGAAATACGGGCACCTGTTAGTGGCGGAGGTGTGTATGACCTTTGACACGCTGAAGGAGGTCAAATAGGTGCAGCAACAACATGCAACCAGTCTAGCGACCAGGAAGAGGGTAAGGAACATGGCGGGGCCAAGTAACAGGCCCAAGAACCAGTTTTCTGGCGTTATAGGAGCCTTACAAGGTGTATTTGCGCCCACTAAGTTAGTGGTGGATAAGAAAACGATAGAAAAATCATGGAAGCTTATGGACAAGGTGGTAAAAATGTGCCAGCACCCGCGCATGAACCTTCGAAACAGCCCACCATTCATATTGGATATCTTGCCCGACACTTATCAGCACCTGAGACAAATTTATAACAAACATGACGACAAACTACATACATTGAATGAATGTGAATATTTTCGAATATTCATTGAAAATTTAATGAACAAATGCAAAAATACAATCAAGCTTTTCAAAGATGGGAAAGATAAAATGTTTGATGAAAGCTCCTATTATAGGAGAAATTTAACTAAACTTAGTCTTGTGTTCTCACACATGCTAGCAGAACTGAAAGCTATATATCCCAATGGAACATTTGCTGGAGAGAATTTTCGAATAACAAAAAGTGATGCTTCAGAATGGTGGAAGAAGTCATTTGGAGACAAGTAACTTTCTCTCTCTCTCTCTCTCTCTCTCTCTCTCTCTCTCTCTCTCTCTCTCTACACTGCCATGAGTGACATCCTCTCTTTGGAGACTAGATTATGTACACAAATATTGGCAGATTATACAGTGACTTTCTCATGAGACTGACAAGTTTTTGGCCTTTTCTTCTGACATGACGGTGAAGGCAATTTGTGATGGAGCATCCACTTTGTAATTCACTCATATTATTGGGTTGCTTGCTACTAAATAATAATTTTTTTATATTAACCTTTGTATCAAGATGTATTAGTCGATCCACTGCGTTAAATCTTTAGAAGACTCAGTTCAGTAGTATTAAACCCTGTCATATTATCATCACCCTAAGGCAAGAGCAACACGTGATAATGGTTCCATGCATTAGTCAGTTCCTGGTGATATAGGCGTTGCTACACAGTTGTAACATTGATGGTTTTGATGCAAACATTCATGATTTGCATAGGACTTAAACATCTCCTAGACTGCAATATACACTGCAAAGGTCACAAATGAAAAACTAGGTGAAAGATTCCGAGAAAATAATTGAAATTTGATCGGATGAACACACCTATAAGAACACTAGGAAACAAGAAATACCCAGTCAAAAATTTATATTAATTAAATTTTTGATCTAAATTCTATTATAAAATACTACATTACAACGCATCTTAGGGGGATACAAAAACACATTAAATACTTTTCAGTTTTTTTGACTAAGGTGGGGGGGGCATCTGTCTGGTGACCCCCCCCCAAAAGCAATATACACAATGTATTGATCATTTTTAACTTTTACTGGTGTAGTTGTCACCTAATTACAACCAAAATCACAGTATAACATACAGCTTACAGCCAGTAGGTGAATTTGAAGAAAGGCAATATGTATACAGTTTATTTAATGGGGTGAAAGCTGAAACAGTTGATGACTGTTTTGAGTTTTGTCAGATCCATTTATATTATTAGAAATAACCTTACATGGATTAAACTAGTCTGATAAATCAAGCCCCCAAGTCTGTGTTAATACTGATGGACGATATGTTGGTCTGATGTCACCTATTCATTTAAATGTGCAATTTTTGCTGAAAGCTAATCTTTCCAGAACAAACCTGCATACACTTTAGACACATACTGGTAATTGGTAACAGCCATATCTAGCGCAAAATTCAAAATGGCCACAGGACAGATGGTTGTGCTATTCCACGTGGATTTACAAGTCAGCAAACATAGGATTTGCTCCAGAAGTATAATGTACATGCCACCAAAAGAACCCTTCAGCTGATGGTAGCTCCACAGCTGCAAGAAATACTGGTAAGTGTATAAAATGTACAACGATGTGTGCAGCCAAAACTTACTGCAGATTTTTGCACATTTTAATGAATAGGTTTTATCAGCTTAAGATCAAATTACACTTGAATTTTAGGGAGAAGAATGACTTCTCCTTTTGGACAGAACAGGGAGAAGTGGGAGCAAAGGAAGAAACACAAAAATGTGTGTGTGTGCGTGTGTCTGTGTTTGTTCTCTTATTTGAATTATGTCTTCTGTTTCCCAGTATGCATATTTGCATTTAACATTGGATTTAAGAAATACTTAAGAAAATTTTCTGAGTTGTATGTATATTATAAACATATTTGGTATATGTTTGAAAATGAATCATATGTAGTGTATTCTGGCCATATGACTTTAAAAGAGAACAATAGAAGCTATATATTGTAATGAGTTTTAACTGAGTAACTATATTACAGTATTATAATTGCAAGGTAGTAAAATTGCTTAATCAACTATCCCTAATTAAGACTTTGTTTTTTACTTTCTGAAAATTCACAACAAAATGACACTTGAAAAGATTTCTGATCTTGTTTGAAACAACCCCTGAATGATGTACATGAGAGCAAATGCACATCTTCAGATCATATTGTTCATCATAATGTCTTTGTTGCCAATAAAACAATACTATAACTATTAATAGTCAACACATTGAAGCATTAAAGTCGTCATGTGAATGAACTAAGCCCTTCTTTCCAACCAAATTGACACAGACAACGTGCAAGTTCATCTATTCGTAGAAAGAGGGGTTTTCATAATGTAAGCACTCAGTTTATAACTTCACTGCTTTTTATCCCCATTTTCACAAAATTGAGTGAAGTCAGAAATCAACTTTGACCTTACAGTGCTTCTTGCAAATTCCACTTCATAACATTGTCCCATACTTTTCTTACCTACATAATTGCATTCTAAAGCTAAATTTTAATAACATATTATTGAGACTTTGCAATGAATGGTACATTTTCCCGCATAGATTTGTACAGTGGTTTACGAAACAATCTCATAATGTGGTGCTTCGCTGTCATGCAGTTCCTACATGATCGAGACAATTGGAGCACACAACTGGAATGAACTCGTAAATAAGCAATTTTCCACAACCAATACCTTTTCACTCAAATACACCTGTAATGGCTTTTCTCTGGTAAGTAGTCACACTTTTGATGTTAAACTTACAAAGCATCCTTTTAAAGTCAATGCCTCCACCATTTTGGACGATATACAATGCATCGTTGTTACATGCTATTGGTTAATTAACATTGCACACTAAGGGAGGCAACTCATATCCAGTAGATGTCGCTAGGACAAAGCACTAAAAAATCTTGATCCACCAAGGTATAGATAGGGTAAACATATCGGAACCTTGGCTAGTGAAGGTGACTATATCTAAATAATGCCTTGCTCATGAAACAAAAGAAATGTTTAATTTGCTTACCTGGAGCAATCACCGCTGATATTCTGCAGTGACTGCAAAAGGCAGGATGACACAACTGTTTGGTAAGTAAACACCTGACTGCTGACCCAAAAGGCAGGTGATCATTAATAACTGTGCATTTATGTAGGCATAGAATGTCTGTTTTAACCAGGTGATTGATGAACACTGGTGACCGTTAGGACAGGTTTCACTGTACAGTATCTGTTACTGTATTACACCCAGCATCACCAGCATGAGTGTAGCATGTCCAGTCCACTCTGCATGTGGTTAGTTAAGAGAGGGATTGATATTAGGAGAGATTGAGTGTAATGATGAATTAGTAGAAGAGGGATTTAACTTAAGCTCAGTTCTCATACAGTGAGATATTTCCTGTGATGTGAGAGTCCGGGGGTCCATGATGCAGCAATTGTCTGCCTGGATGCAGATGTTTTGACCTCTTTGAGTTTGTTCTTCTTTTATGAGGACCTAATAAATATATACAATGTAAAAGGCTTTGTCAGCACATTGACACCTTTTTAAACAATGATTGAATGAATGCACCCAGTTGATCCATACACAGAAGTCGAAACATAGCCAGTAAGACCCTAATCATATTGTGTAATTTGTCAGTAATGTTGCTGCCTAAATGCATGGCATGGAATTATTAATGACTATTGGAAGCTATGTGGCATCATATTGAGGTTGAAACAATACACCTGTGCTGCATGTCAATACAATTCACGATACAGAGCCTACATTATATTTTATTATCAATACATATATCCGCCTGATGGTCCTTTCATCTTTTGAAGTTCTGGTAGGGGATTGGTGTTTATTATGTGTTGACATCTTGGTTGCATTTTGAGCATCCAGATTACAGCCAGACATAAGTAGTCTTAAAATCTGTTCATATGCCTTTGTCATCATTGACAAGAATAAAAAATACTTCCCAACAATCTGTTTTCAGTGATTTTAATTTAACCTTTTAGGTCATTTCCGGCTGCTCCATTTGATCCTGTGCAGGATTCATGTTGGTCACCATGCCCTATGGCACTGCATGAATGCTTTAAAAGCATCTGATTTCATGTCCTCACTTAAGTTTGGAAGGCATCATTACAATCTTATCTTTGAAGGAAGAAATAATGCCATTAACTTGTGCAAGGAAACTCTTATCTAGAACAAGTCCTGAGGGTAGGGGAGGAGATAATTTACAAGTAGATCCTTATATTGTATTCATTGCATAATCAAAACAACTTCCACGGCCATAAGCCAAGAGCAGTGGTTTCTGTCTGTGAAAAAGGAAATTATTGAATACACCCATTCACCTTCTAGAAATTAACAAGGTCACTATAACTCGTTTGATTTGGAATTCTCTCCCTTGCCAGTTCTGTTTCTTTTTAGTTGACAGTAAAGTTTCTGATTACATATATAAGTCTAAAAGGAGACATTCCAAACTTTTTCCCCATATTTGACTTAAGTACTTGACAGCTCATTTAATAGCCAGTTTGGTGAGAACCATATATGTTGCTTTATATCTATTTGAATTGATGCAATGCTTACAATGTGTCACACAATGAACATGCTACAGTTCTGATTGGAGGCTACCATTTTACCCTGGACTTGAGCAAACAGTAACCACAAATCAGAAATGAGTGTTACATACTTCACTGCATGATATACTGAAAGTGTAGCCTTCAAATTAAAAAAAAGAAACAAGATACAAAATGAGACCAGAGTTTTACATAAAATTGATTATTAAATGATCAGTAAAGTATTTAAATCATACAATGAGAACAAGTCGGGAATGTCTCCTATACATTGATACATGTTTTCAGTGACTGGACATGCTTACTGGATAAAATAATTGCTATAGAAATGGTGGAGGGGGAGATTTCAAACCACTTGCATTCAAACCTCCTTGTGTTAATTTGTAGGGGGAAAGTGGGTGTTGTCAATATTTTTTTACTAGTCAGACAGAAATTAGTAAGTGCACATGCCAGCGAAAGCTGTCATAGATGAATTCTCAACTTAATAAATAGGCAAGTAAATAGCGAATATTCATGATTGCTGAAGATTAAAGTAACTTGTGTAGAGTAAGTACCGTTTCGTATTGATTCTTCACCTCTTGTGTCAATATAGAAAGGGTATCGATATACTGATTAATAATTTCACCCTATTTCCTATAATTCCAATAAAAATTTACCACAATAAGTATGCTTATTGAAGTTGGAGATACAAGAGAAGACAGTGTCGGTCAGTTTGAGTAGAGAGAATCCGTTGCCTAAGAATGAAAGAGAATGATGTCAGAGGTCTAAGTATTGTGTGGAGTGTGGAAAGACAAATGCTTTCATTAATACTACTTTTGCAATGTTTTCAGCATATACCAAGCTTAATAGGAACCCAAATCATGTACATGGACATATTTAATTCTTACAGTCAGGCTGGGACTCCCAGGATTTGGTTGGGGACTCCCAGAATTTTACTTGAGACTCCCGTTTGCCTGTAAGTTGTGCTTCCAGGGACAATCACAACTTATAAGCTATTGGGCACATTTCTGGTAGTGTCTCTATAAGTTAGGAAAAAGCTGTATGATGTTTAAAAGTCCCTGCCTGTTCAGAATAAAAAATACCCAAGTTTGTCCTGCATTTACCGAGCATGAGAAGTACCCAGATCATCTACAGGTACATCGGCATTTAATTCTTACACTTGCACTGTGACTTCAGGATTTGGTTGGGGACTTCCAGGATTTTAATTTAGACTCCTCATTTTTGGCATCATGAACCTTTGATCTTTCAATGTTCAGAATCAAGGGAAATACATGTATTAGTTAATAAAATTATATTGTTTGTGAGCTGCTATAAATCCAGATGTTATATTGAGTGGGCCTTCCAGAACTGCATTTGCTGCTATATAGTTCTCCAATATGGTCAGTGATGTTGGAAAATAATGAAAAGTGTCAGAGGACAGTTTGTTTGTATAGCATTTGAGAAATCCTCAATATTTCCAACTCCATTATATTGTTCTATTTTTGGAACAGACCTCAGTTTCTCTTCAAATGCCTCCAATCACCCTTAGCCATGCTCCAAGGACAGTTTACAGTTGTTAGCTATTTGGCACATTTCAGATATGTATGTCCACGAGTAGGGCTGTCAACGGGTACCCAAGTAACCGGGCACCTGACCGTAGTGAAAAACCCGGGCATTGAAAATTAATGACGAGTACCTGTCCACAAAAATAATTTGTCGACAACACTATCAAAATATCATATATCATCAGCAGTACGTTGGTCTGAGTTGCAGCTCCAGTCTATATTTAGGAGTAGGACCATCCGTTATGCATCAGCGGCCCACTGCTAAATGGCTGCTGCATGCTGGGCTGTGCGAACAGCTTCACAGTTCAAAACAACACTAATATGTAGACTACGCGTGTTAACATATCACTTCAGCGACTGCCTGGTCACGTATCACTGGTACATACCAGTGACACCATGTGACCATGCAGTCGCTGTAGCCCTAATTGCTATTGCCATTTTAGAAGCACTGCATGTGTGTCTAACAAAACACAGTTATTATAGGGAGTGATATTATTTTCTATTTAAATAAATATTTTACAAAGAGTAATGGGCAAAGTTTCTAAAGTGTGGGCGCATGCTGAACGACTGAATGAGAATAGTGCTCGTTGCAAATTGTGTGAACTGGTGCTTTCTGCAAAAGGTAGAAACACAAGTACTTTGTGGAACCATCTCTTTGGAACACACTGCATTGACGTCGATAATAACGGCAGCACAAGTAGTACTCCATGCATTGCTTCATTCATGGTCGGGAAACCAAAATTATCGAAAGCCAGGGCCTTAGAAATTGATCAAAGAATTGCGGCCTTCATTGCACAAGAAGGGCAACCGATAAGTATTGTGGAAGGAGACGGTTTTAAAAGCCTAATTAATTTTCTAGGGCCAGACTACGAAATCAAATCAAGAACAACGACAACTGCATTGATAAAGAAACGGTATGATGAAGGTGTTCGGAAAATGTTGGTGGAATTGGAAAAGGCTTATTATGTAGCATTTACAATGGATTTGTGGACATCGTTGCAGAACATTGCCTATATGTGCGTGACTGCTCACTGGATAAGTCCTGTGTTGGAACTGGAATCAGCCATTTTGCAGACAAGGGAGACTCCAGAACGACACACTGGGCAAAACATCAGTGTTCGTCTGAGTGATTGTGCCAATGAGTGGAACATTCCGGTGAATAAAATAGCTGCAACAGTCCATGACAACGGATCAAATATGAATGCAGCCATGGACTTGCTGGATGACTGGCCAGATCAACTTTGCTTCGCTCATACATTGCAGTTGGCTGTTAGCGCTGGTTTAAAAGTGAAAGCCATAGCCAGAATGCTTGGTGCTGCCAGGAGAATAGCTGCACATTTTAAACGCAGTACAGTTGCAGCTCAGGCTTTACATGAAAAACAGAAAGCACTACAAAATAATGAGACCGCTGCAGTTTCGGAAGTTATCATAGATTGTTCCACAAGGTGGAATTCGACTCTGGATATGTTGGAACGCCTCATAAAATTACGATGGGCGATCGATGCAGTTCTGTCTGACCCACAGGTAACAGTCCGCAGCATTGCATCTACTTTTGAAATGATGGACGAAAACTGGTCATTGGCTGAAGCTCTCATACCTGTACTAAAGCCTTTCAAGCAAGTTACCGTCATGTCATCTGGACAAAAAGTACCCGTCCATCTCGTCTGTGTATGCGCACTTGTATATAATAATGAAAAACATTCCTGATTTGAAACCAGATGATGATGCTGCAATTAAAGAATGTCGGAAAGCCATCACCAATGAACTTCAAACCCGCTATTATCCTACCGGATACAGTGTACTCAATGCAGCTAAGGCTGCAGTTGTCGATCCGCGTTATAAACTTCTGAAATTTTTTGAGGAAGCACCACGACAGGAGATGTACGCTGCTGTCAGACTGGAGTTGATGGCAGTAGTAATCACTGATCCACTACCTGTGCCGCTAACCACTGTTGCCATAATCACTGACAAAATGGATGAACCGGAACCGAAGAGACAGAGGATGGAAAATGTTGTCGAAAATAACATTTTCGATGATCTAGCTTCTCTGTGTGCCGCAGACGACAACGCTGCATTGGTAGACGAATTGGCAACATATCTGTCAGAGACGCCACTTCATGTTAATGGTGACATTCTTCAGTATTGGCGAGATAATACATCACGATATCCCAGGCTGGCTGCCCTTGCGTGAAAATATCTCTGTATTCCTGCAACATCAGTTCCATCCGGAAGTGCTTTTTTGATGGCAGGACACGTTGCAAACAGGAAACGTGCATCGCTGTCACCAGATAAGGTCGATATGTTGTTGTTTTTTTTTTAGCAGAAACTGGAAATTGTGCGGGGGACAATGATCATGTACTTGTACACTAGGACAGACTGGTATTATTTAGCTTTGATAAATTCGTTCTTAGTTCATTCATTTTTTAGTTTTTAGTTCATAAAAACATTCAAAAAACATTATTTTATTCTAGTTTGAAATATTAATATTGTAATGTTTTGCTTACTTATTTAAGTGTAAACCTCCTTTAGTATTCAAGTTCTCAACCGGAAGTTGACTTTCACTGCCATTCGCCGTGAGTAATAAATAACAAAACACGCTGTGGAAGTTGTTGGAAGTTTATTAATAAGTGAAACGACATTGTAATATTAATACATTATTATTGACAAATCAAACAAAATATTATTACCCAATTTATAATAGACAGTTTGAAGTACAACATGAAAACAAATTATCTCCGTCGACAGACTATCAGCCATCTCCCATTGGGTGTGGGTAAAGTGCGAATGTGAAAATGCGAAAGTGCAAATTGGTAAAATGCGAAAAAGAGAATGTGAAATAGTGGATAAAGTGTGGTAAACAATGTGCAAAATGATGTAAATAGTCCGTTCGTTTTGTGACCCTACAACAATCAAGGTTTGTGAAAATTTGACAGTAGGGTAACTAGGGTTGTACGTGTCTTTCATGTTCTGACGAGTACCCAGTAACCCGTTAAACGGCGCAACGGGTACCCGGGTGAAGTTTTCCGTGGTTTTTGACAGCCCTATCCACGTGTTATATAAAAGTTGTATCATGTTTAAAGTGCCTGCAGTTTTAGAATATAATTATGGTACACTCTTTGGTGCTCTTTCTCGTTTGGGACTCTGATCATTTCTGTATGTACAGGTCACCTCCAACATACACACGAGTTGCATTCCCAAGAGTGGTCGCATAATTCGATAATTTTGGTTTTACTGCCTTTAACTTTCATTGAAAAATACATAATTCATTTAAATTTAAGACATGTACCATTCATTTTAGCCATTTATGAATTTTTGTTTTACACAAATAAAATCATTAGTTGTAGTCTTCCCAAAAAAATTAAATTGAAAAAATTCTTATGAAATTACGTTAATGCAAAATTCACACAAGTAGTTATTGACATCTGTCTGTATGTATTAGGGATGAAATGATAAACCTCTGCTGTGTATCATTATGATTTATGATACACAGCGTACGATATGGTGCATCATTGACACATACGAACTTGATGGGTTTTTTTCATCTTTAAAACATTTGCCAGAGATAGTTTTATATATTGATATATTGGATGCTTTTCCAGTAAGCAGATTACAGTCAGACATAGACTTATCTGTTCATATGCCATTCTCTTCCTTGACAGGATGAAGAGATGAAAAAAAAACCCATTTCCAATCAGACTACCTGTTAGTTGTAAGTGATTTTAATTCAACCTTTTAGGCAGCTCCATTTGATTAGATGCAGTACTCATCTTGGTCATCATACCCTTTGTTTTGTAGTGCATGAATGGGAGGCCACAGGTTCAAACCCCAGACGAGTCACACTATAGACATACAAAAATGGTACTAGCAGCTGCCTTGCTTGGCGCTCAGCATTAAGAGGTTAGTGTTAGGACTGATCGGCCTGGTGTCAGGATAATGTAACTGGGTGGGATCTGATGCATCATGTCTGTGGTATGATGTCCCAGTGCTAGACATCACTGTAAACAGCCACACTGCAGACATTGTAACGATATGACTGAAAAAACAATATGACTGAAAAATTCTTAAAGCTATGTTAAAAATCCAAATCACACACTTAAATTTAGAAGGCATTACGCTGCTGTTTTCAAAACAGAAGAATCCTGCAGTTTCCTTATCCAAGAAATCTTATCTAGAACAAGTCCTAGTCGGGAAGCGGAGATGTCAGACAACCAAATCCTTCACATTGTACTTCCTGTCAGTAAAAATGGTGGTTATTTACGATATCCACTCCACTTCAGCAAATTAACAAGACAGCAGTAAGTTGATTTGTTTGGAATCTGTCCCCCTTGCTGTTTATCCTGTTTCATGTTCAGTCACTGTTTACATATCAGAGATGTTCCAAACTTGTTCCCCATGTACTTTGCAGATCATTTAATAGCTTCTGCAGGTTGATGTTTCTCTATTGCTTCATATCTGTTGAGATATACAGTTAATTCTGATTGGGGGTTATTGTTTTACCCTGGATGTGAACACACAATAACCACCAATCAGAACTGAATGTAACATATTTCACCACATAAACTGGAAGTGTGGCCATTAAGTTTAATCAAAGTTATACAAGATGCAAAGGAACAGAAAAATTTTGCTCAAAAGCGGTCACTGAATGAACAGTAAAGTATTTAAATCATACATGGAGAATATATTTGAAATGTCTTACTTTCAGTGGGAACGCTCCAGTGGCTTGAGTGGTTAGAGCATCCACCTCGGATGAAGAAGGTCACAGGTTTGAACTCTGGCCAAGTTATACCAAAGACTTCTAAAAATAGTAACAAACAGCCGCCTTGCTTGGCACTCAGCATTAAGAGGTTAATGTTTTTACTGGTGGGCCTGGTGTCATGGTAATGTGACTGTGTGGGACATGATGCCCCAGTGCTAGATATTGCTATAAACTGCCACACTGCAGACACCTTAGTGATATAACTCAAACTGTTAAAGCTACGTCAAAAATCCCAAAACACCCACCCCCACACTTTTAGTGGCTGAATTTGATGTCAGTATAAAATAATTGCATGGAATCGGCAAAGGGGGTGGTGGGGCAGATTTAGAACCATGTGACTTAGTAGAAGGAGGGTGGGTGTTTATAAATTTTTCTTTTTGCTGACAGATATGATTACATTTGCCTGCTTTGGCTGTCTCTTGTGAATTCTCAGTTTAAAGAATAGAAGGGCAAACAGTAATTATTCACTACTACCAAAGATTAACTTGTTTAGGGTAAGTTTATTTTTGTATTGATTCTTCACCTCATGTGTCAATATAGAAGTAGTATCAATACATCAATATACTGATTAATTGTTTTACCCTTAGTATATATGTATCTTTGATTCACTCTTAGTATATGTATATATCTGTGTGCATGGCACCATAAACGTGTGTGTAGACAATGTGATAAAACATTTTTAGGCACCTTTTGACTGATCAAACCATGGAATATTTCATACTGAAGGGATGTTTGGTGAAAAGTTGTGAACACCTGAATGCAGGGAAAGTGCAACATTTACAGATTTTTCTTATCTTTGGAATCAGATAAACAGGAATCTCCACAGGGATTTGAAAGTTTAAGAACTTGGTCCCCAGCCAAAAAAATGGGAGTGAGAGTAATGAGACCCATTTTTCTTTCTTTGCAGTAATTCAAGGCAATAATCGGGTATTGTTCTATCATGAATACAAATATCATCAGATTGCCAACATTCATGTATTGAAATATTTGGCATTATTAAAAAGGATTAAAAAATCTAAGGCAATTATGAGGTGATAAATGGCATTATGCCTGTGATCATCACTGATGTTTCAGCTATCACCAGATAAAAGCTTTCATGGTTTTACCTTAAATTTTGCATGCTCAAAGGACTCCAGGAATAGGTTAATGTTTTTTCTACATTTTTTACTTGCATAAATAATTCCATTTTAAATAAATAAATTTGCAAAACTTTGGAAGAAAAACCTGACAATATTCCATTCACTTTGTTTCTTTTCATCTTTTTACAACACAGTATATTACATTAAATGTTGAACTTGGCAAGTTCGGTGTTTCATGGGTTGCAACTGTATGTTTCCTTCTGTAGTCATGACATCATTGACTTGCATTGTGTTCTCATTTTGTGGCCCATGGGAAATCAGTGTATCCCCTAGGGGTGCAAAACTGAGAGTCAAATATCTCCTTGGTGTCAAAACTGGGGGTCAGACTGAGTAAAAAGCCCACTTTGGTATCAAAACTGGGGATCAAATTAAAAATTTGGGGGTCACTGAAGCACAAATGAGGGTAAAGGGAAACACTAGGAAATATCCGACTCCATGGTTCATTCCACGAATCTCTCAGTCTCTTAGGCATTCTGTTTTCTTTATCAGAATTAGATACATTCACATTTGGTGTCTGCTTAATCTCATGAGAATCGGGCTCATCTGCGGTCTTGTGCTTGGCACTGAAATGTAGAGGTACGGTTGGATACCAGGTGGCATATAGTGTCCTGAAGTGAGGTGTCAAGTGTAATAAGTCTTTTGACCAAACCAGTGATAAGTTACAGACTATCTCAGATCTCTTTAAATCATTTGGCATCTGTTAATCCACACAATACACAGTTGATAATAATTTTTCAGAAACGGTTCAAATGAAAGGGATGTTCACCCAAATGTAACTTGCATACCGATGACAGGTTTTTGGAATTTTCATGGATACAGAATTAAAAATGTGCCTATTTTTATATGGAATTTGTCATGACAGAGAACCCTGATAAAATCCTATGATCTATCATCAGTTAATTGTCTAACTGTCTTTCCAAAATAAAGTATTTATTAGCAATTATAATCGATTAACTGGTCATATGGACTGAAAAAAGGTAATACTCGACCAAGTCATTTAAATTGAATGGCACTGGATTCTTGCTTCCATGAACAACTACATATATCTTATCTGGTTACATCTGTTAAGTCCAGTTTATCATGGTTTTACATCAGCATATGGAACTTTAAGATATCCATTACCCAACTTCGTAGATTTTTGCTGCAGTATGTAATTTACCTACACAGTTGTTTTTTATAACATGCACTTTTGGTTTTAGTATTGTACCAGGTTTGTTACATTGAATTTAACCTCAGTAACCAGACTCTACATTTTTCTGAACGCTATTTTCCAAATTTGTAATCATTTTAAAAAGTACAAAAATTTCCTTGCATCAAACGAGTTTTTTTGTAAAGGCAGTGAAAAATAAAAAAAATTCAATTTGAAATGGAAAAAAGTGGCATCTTTTACCTGTTCTCAGGAAATGATGATTGGGTAGGCAATAATCTGGCCATGGTGACTGTTTGATGAACCTTTATTATCTCTTGGAGAAAGTGCTGTCAGCAAGTGGCAATAAAATGTTCTGATTGGGATCAAGCAGTCCCTAAATTAAGTCACGAGTTGCTTTTTCTATTCATTGTTGGATAGTGTACAAAGGGTGACAAGGCAGCGATGTACCACATTCTTATGTACACTGCATCTGCTTTTACATTTATTTGTGGTAAAGTGGTTGGCATATCCAAATTATTTCTTGTCTCTGTTTTATTCTGTGGTGTATTTCCCTGTGATAACATCATTTTTGACATACCAAGTTTGCTTTTCATACGTATAATCAGATTACAAACATTGGTATTCCTCATTAAAGATCATGGTCCAGTCAAAGTGGTCTGGCCTCCTTGCATATGTAGTGTGATCACTGCCATATTTTATTGTTTCAGTGTCAAGGTCACTTCAGGTATCTTTTGAAGGAAAACATGGATTGTCTTTCAGATTTTCAGAGACATGATGATATTAACACATATTTTGGGTTATACACTCTATTGTTCAAGATAATTTTTACATTATGAAACAATATCAATACTATAACTGGGTCATGTTCATAGACAAGTTTCTAGTGAGACTTGTCAGCAATGACCGTACAAGTACACAATGAACAAGCCGTCAGTTTTTTAAACAAATAAACCCTATAAAATAAACAAGAACCAGAAATGCAGAATTCTTTTTTGTAAAGAACACTGTCTCATTATCATGAAGGTGTTCATAATTTGCAAGAAAGGATATAATGCAGCCAAGTTGACAATATATTTGGGAAGATGGATCATTGTCAGTAGTACAGTACATAAATTGTCCATGCAGAGAGAAAAGTAATTTTTTTTTCTTCTGAGAATTAGGTCAGCGACCCTAGTTAGCGTTAAACAACCAGTTACTGTAGTCTTTGTTAACAGTGTCATCAGTGATTACTTAATCAGATGACATGGAGATCAGAGTTACTTTCTTGATGATTAAGAAAATCACCCCATGGTGTATGGGTGGTATATATAAAAATAAAGGTATTCCCCTGGCTTATGGGTAGTATAGACGTAGAAGTCATAAAGGGATTCCCATGGTTTATGGGTAGTATAGACAAAATATGGCATAGAGGGATTCCCCTGGTTTGTTGGTAGTATAAACAAAAATGTGATATAAAGGGCTTCCCTTAGTGTATGGGTAGTATAGACAAATGACATAAAGGGATTTTTTTAAAAATGACAATACTTAAGAATTCCATTAAGGACAAGACTTGACATTAGAGCCTGAGTGGGTTTTATAAGGTCAAAGGAAGAGTTTACTGATTGCAGGGCTGTGTCACCATTTGTCCTTAAATTTGTAAATATGATTCTTACTGAAAGGCAAAAATCTGCATGCATATGGATGTTTGATGGGCACTATGTACCATCTGGCATGTCACAAGACTTATGAGGCATGAGCCACAGTGACTCCATGCTTAACATGCCTGACTCCAGATAGAAAGGGTGCTCCATCCAACTTATCAGCCCAGGTTTGGTGTGTTCTTGAGCAAGGTATTTTACTGCACATGCCCTGGAACTTTTTGAAATAATCCATTTATGATGGTGTTCCATAAAATGCCAAACCCATCAAAAAAGCCCATCCAGAAATAGCATTTATGGCATGGTCATTTTCTGTTTACTAGTTTGAATCATGGTCTATAACAGAAGGAATATCTATCAGAATTTCAGTTGGAGTACATTTTCCGACATGTAATTTTTGCATGATATAAAAGGTGTCCCACAACTTACAACTAAAAAAAAAAACCAATGTGTCCCAGAACATACAGTGCACACAAAAAATTACTTTAAAAATTAATTTATCCTGTCCCAATAAATACAGTGTCCCATCATATATGGTAAATATGGTAGTCGTTTTCTGTTAGGTAGTTTAATTTATTATCTGTAACAGAAAGAATATCTATAAAAATTTGTCCCAGTGGATAGAAGTAACTCGGCAATACACAGTGAAATACTACTTTATCAACCTTTTTGTAATGTACACATAACATCATAGACCCAGATCTGTTGGCGCATATGGGTCTGCACAATTCAAGTTAGTGCTTGAAAATTCCACTCATCTACACATCTATAAGTGGTGACTGAGAATGAGCAAGTCACTTTTTCATTATGCTCATTTTATTGGATGAGTTGCATTGCAGATTCAGTTTTGTGTGCACTGTATGAGGAGTAAAATTGCTTCTTGACAGGTAAAAGTTTGAAGTCACTTGCCCAGCAGGACAAATAGCCAACAGAAAATAGTTTGAGCCCAAAACATCATGGGTGTGTGTGTGTGTGTGTGTGTGTGTGTGTGTATATATATATATATATATACATATATATATATATATATATATATAGTGTGTGTGTGTGTGTGTGCACAAGTACATGTAGTAAATCCCTGTGGTAGTACCACATATGCTCATTTGTAAGTCATGTCCAACTACAAACAACAAAGACCCTGTTCTGCCATTGAATAATGTGCCAGTGGATCAGTATCTATTTTATTTGTTCTAGTGATTATGCCTGACAAACTGCGTAGACCTAGATCTGCTGATGCATGATGCAATGGCTGATCTGGATCTGTTCAGGTTTGCATTTGGACTTGGTTTACATGGTATATACATGTATTTTTATCCTTTTGAATACACTTCAAATTCTGTACCTGTCACTCAGCGTGGAAAAGGAAATGGCCTCATATATCAAGGATATGAAACAGCATGAAAAGGAAATGAAATGGATTCAGATTTAATAAATACGTATATAAAAGGTTATTTCAAAGGTGGTCTAAGGTCAGACTTGTGTTTCATGTTGTACATGAGGAAAAATCAACATTACAGAATACAGGATCTGTGAATAATGACTTTAACAGAACTTTAGGTACTAATGCAGAATGGCAACAGTTTATTGAGCATCTGACAATCTTTGTAACATTTTAGCGCTACTGGCCACAGGCTAGAAGAGCTTTTGGGATGGTCTGTTGACCATCTTCTGTTATCCAGTGTCAGTCTGAATGTTAGCGCAAGCTTGTTATTGCTGCTCCTAAACTACTTGGAGAGTTGCCTTAAGACTTCACACACACACACACACACACACACACACACACACACATTCATCCCATTGTCTAGTTGGTCCTAAATGAAAATGGCACAGATCCAGTGTCCAATATGGCCACCAGGACAGCCATCTTGAAAATCTTGTTATCACTACTCCTGATTGGATGATCATACATGATTCAAGATGGGGTTTTCATTAAAAGTCTTCTTATGATGGATCTGGATGAAAATGGGTGCCAATCTGATTTTCAGTATGGCCACCATGGCACTAATCTTGAAAATCTTGTTATTGGTACTCCTCCAGAATGGATCGTATATCAACATTGAGTTTTCACTAACAGACTTCTCATGATATCATGCTTCTCCTAAACAAAAATGATGCCAATCTGATATCCAGAATGGCCAACATGGCAGTCATCTTAAAAATCATTGTGAATCTGGTTGCATAGAAATCATATTGACATGGGGGTTTTCACCAGAAGACTTCATATAATGTCCAGTTGGTTGTAAATGAAAATTGTGCCAATTGATGTCTAGTATGACTGTCACAGCAGTCCCAGCACTTGTCATGTATCTCCCATACATGTACAGATTTTGCCTTTTACCCCGAGTTAGCACCCCTGGTTTTCTTCTTCAGTGAATGTTTTTGTATTCTAAGTACATAAACAACTCTTGTGTCATTTTATTTCTTTTTTTTTTTTCTTTTAAACAGTTTAAACATATTTTGTCAGTGTGTGACAGAATAGGGAAGTCAGCTTGGGGAAATCAGATGTTCAAAATTTGGTTAGGAGTTTTGACTTCAACAAGGGAGGATTTTCAATGAGAATGGCACATTTTGTTCATTGCAGTGCATGTCTTTGTTTACTTTGAAATTTTTCCATGCCAAACCTAAGATTGTACATATAAGTTTAAGCAGCCAACAGTGTTGTTGCAAAAAAAATTGTCAGATGGTATATTTTTTGGCCAATAAGAAAAAACATCACAATTTGTGACATTGGTGAAACATAATGCGGTCCCTGAATAAACTTTTTACATGTTATTTTTGTACTTTTAAGAAGAAAAAATATTTATTGTATATGAGAAAAATACATATATATGAAATTTCAGGAGCCAAGTCAAAATCGGTTTGTTTTAGAATTCATATGTGATCTCTTCCCCAAAATGTTAATAAACTTCTTACATGTTATTTTTCATTCTTTAAAGAATAAAAATATTTTTCATATACAAGAAATATACATGCAAAATTTCAAGAGCTATGCCACGATCTTGTTATATTTAACTGTGTATGCTATATTGCGCTGACGCTGTACGCATATTGACATTCAGTAAATTTGCAGCCTTAACTTTGACTAGCATAAATGGGTTTCTGTTCAGTGTTAGAAAATATGAGATATGACAGTTCTGGTGTGTGCTAGTATAAAGCTTAATTTAAATTCTTTGATCTATTAATTTCAGAACTATTGTATCGTGGAAGGTGTTTCGCCAGACGTTGCATGAAGCTCACCCCATAGGGTCTCCTTTGGAAGCAATGGCCCTCAAGTCCACAATAGACTTAACGTGCAATGACTACATCTCTGTCTTCGAGTTTGATGTTTTCTCAAGGTAGGAGGAACTGAATTTGAAATATATCATTCTGCATGAAAAAGCAAGTGGGAGACAGGAATCACTTTGTGGTAGCAAGGTGACCACAAGAATCAGTTTTTATGCTGCACATGAAGCTTTGATTTACAATAGTATCCACTGATTTTTAAGAAACCCCAATTTACGGATATTGATTTAAAAAAGGAAGATCATGAGTGAATTTCCTCCAATGTTTTCATAAGGCAGTGATGAAAACTCTCCTTATAATTAAATTCTTGTTAACTTGGACCTAAGCTCTAAGGGTCTTGGTGATTCCCAGATGTGGGCAATCATAGCTTTAACAATGAGACAAGGAATGGAAAGCAGACTGAAAACTTTTATTTCATTTATTGTTTGTTATGAAACCACATGTTATTTAATAATCGCAATGTTCAAGACTCGAGTCTCAATAGCATTGCATTTAGAAAGAATGACTCACTGACTTGATATGACAGTGTGGTGTACATCTGGAGAAAAACTTGATTTAAATAACTGTGTGCAGCTTTAAGTAGAGCCTCAAGGAAAACTTTAGTTGTAACAAAAATAACTGACAACTTATATGCAAAGCCTTGAGAAACAATCATCTTTACAATGCAAGAAAAAACAAATATCAACAAAGCCTTGAGATACACTCAGTGGTTTCACATTAAAAAAAATGTGCTTATTGTTATTATATTACAGTTATTTCCAGATTTCCTCCTAATATTGAACTGTAATAATTATTATTATCTAACATCTACAGAAGTAGAGAAGTAGAGATAAGTAATTGTCACACACACACACACACAGAGTCCTATGCAACAGTTTGGAGTGGGCTTCATAGCATCTACCCCTCAGGGAAGGTGGCTGAGGGAGGCTAACTTTGTAAGCAATTGTTACACACACACACACACACACACACAGAATCCTATGCAACAGTTTGGAGTGGGCTTCATAGCATCTACCCCTCAGGGAAGGTGGCTGAGTGAGGCTAACTTTGTGTATACAGTTACATTATTTGTATATTCTAGGTTAAGTTTTTGTGTTTGGCACAGACTTTTTTGCTTGTTATTATTTCATTTCTAAATGGTGGATAGATGCAGATGTGCTTTACTGATAAAATGCATTGTGAAACACTTAAACAAATCTTCTGACCAGGTGTGAGGATCTAATTCAGATACTGTAGTATCACTAATTTTCCTTTATTTCATTGTTGTTCCAATCCATGAATCTATAGACCAAACAAAAAAAAATGAGCCACATGTGATAAAGAGACCCTCTTCTCCATTTTCTTACTGTGTTTCATATCTAGAGATCAACAAACCTATTTGATAAGTCAATATCATTTCTGTAATCTGGTAATATTATCTTTTACACGTGTGTTGCTTTTATTTTGGTCCATAAAAAAAGAATTCCAAAGTATTTTACATTGTTATAATGCAAACATATGGTATCTGGCTAGCTGTAATTTCCACTCACTGCCTTAAATCGATGTCTTCTGGCATAAGTGAGGATAGAGAGAAATGAGAAAAGCATGAGATGTTCCAGCATTAGTTTTACTGAAAATGAAAGAAAAATAGTAAACAATGCCATTATATAAAAATCATATTTAATATTTATTCAAATCAATTTTTTATTCAGGTGACACTGTTGTTGAAAAATTTAAATCCATGAACTCCATATATGTAACATATGCATCCGTGCTGTAGTGTGTGTCGCTTATGTAAGATAACACCGGACACAGTGTTTATTGGCTTGAATATAGAGAAATGAATTGCGCTTGGTTGTACACAGAGATTTGAATATCTTATCAGACTTAAAACTGGATACAACTAAATCATGAGAAAAATTCACACATGGCAAAGTGTAAGGTGCAAAATAACCAAGATTGTATTGTATCCAGGTTAACTTATGACTGTATCTTGCAGATAAAAATCATTATTTTAAAATACATTACCTTGAGTGCAAATGACAATCTTTTCACTGGGATTAGTTACAAAAAGTATTTTTAAAGTCAGTTAATCAGTGTATACTGTTTACCCTGCAGAGATCAGTGCCTGTTTGTATCAGTTATGTTTACAGATGTCAGACAAATTATAAATAGAAGCACGGTGGTGAAAAAATACAACTAGTAGTGTGCAATAAACTCATTGTTTGAACTTACTGGCAGGACATCAAATACAAAGGTTAATTTATACAGTAGTCCCCTCTTATACGGCCACCCCTTCTGCACTGGGAAAGTGATCTTATAAGACGGGTGGCCTTTCCAATTACGTCCGGTTTTAATCATCAGTGTTGCCAACTACAAGACTGATAAAACAACTTTTCTGCATTTAAACAAAATGCCATGTGTTTTTTAAAGGCAGCAATCTTGTCATGTGATTCATTAGTCACAGTCTGGTACCCTATTTGTGTTTACATTTCTTTACACTGTGAGAAACCAAAACAGCTTCGATATGTATGCAGATTTGATCTGAACAATAGCTCCTCACGGCCGTTAGGATTTGTAATCTTGATAATTATTGTCAGTAGTAATAGCCACTAATTATGAAAGTGAACAAGCTCAACATCTTACTAAGGGAAGCCATAAAGGCTATCAAACCATTTTCCCGCTGACTTGTGTATTGTATATCAATACCGCCACTTCTCAGCTGTTACTACTGTTCAATAATTGTAATCTTAACAGTTATCAGAGCGACTAAACCGGACATCTCATGATGACACAGCAGTATGGCTAATCGGATTACGTGTACTTACCTTTTTGTATGGATTAAAATTTGAGTCTTTCTCGGCTTTATGGAATAAATGTGGCTTCACATGAGGCGTAAATGATATAATATAACCTTAGTGGTACATGTACTTTAGTCAACACTTCTTTAATTAACGAAAACCTGACATCGGGAAACAGAAATTGGATTACTTGACACATGTTATGAATAAAATTGGTTCTGGATACATATTACAAAATAAAATGCGGCCGCTTGTGAGTGGTAAATTTTATATTTTTGCACTAATATGCTGGTCGCGTTAGCGGGGTGGCCTTTCGTGAGGGGTACTTTTGAGCACATATTCGTCGGAATGTTGCCGCTGGTCAGGGGGGCTGTTCAAGAGGGGGACTACTGTATTATGAAAGCAAGCTGACCCCAGAAGCCAACTTCAAATTATTATTAAGTGTGCAGATATTTATTTTTATATATATATATATATATATATATATATATATATATACACACACACACACACACACACACACACACAGAGTCTGCCAACATACTGAGACTGCTCCGGTGGCCTAGTGGTTAGAGCGTCTGCCTCAGATGCAGGAGGTCACGGATTTGAACCCCAGCCGAGTCATACCAAAGACTTTAAAAATGGTACTAACAGCTGCCTTGCTTGGCACTTATCATTAAGAGGTTAGTGTTAGGACAGGTTGGCCTGGTGTCAGGATAATGTGACTGGGTGGGACATCATGCCACATGTCTGAAGCATGATGCCCCAGTGCTAGACATCACTTTAAACTGTCACACTGCAGACATCATAACGCTATGACTGAAAAATTGTTAAATCTAAATCACACACTTGCACCAACATACTGAAGCCAACTTTGGTTCCTTTTCACCAGTATTTATAGGAATTCTAAAAGTAAACTATAACAATGGAGAAGTTTTTAAAGAGACACAATCAAGCACTTCTTGCACAGAATTTGATGAGCCAGCATCTCGCAGAAGATTTGGAAGAGAAAATAAAATCATTCCTTGAATTCCTGAAGGACAGAAGAGAAGATGAGTTTGCCAATAACATGATCATTAACATGGATGAAACTCCTGTGTACTTTATCTCATTCCTGGATGGACTGTCGATAAAAGGGGATTAAAGGTGAGAATTCATATGACTGCTGGAGTTAAAAAATCTAACCTTAGTCCTAGCAGTTTTTGCAGCATGAGATGTGTTGCCTTCAATGAGTGTTTTACGGCATGAGGGAGCTAAAACATTTGCACCAAAAGGATGGATCGTATAGGTGCAGAAGGGTTGGGTTGATGAGGTGATGCTGCAATGGATGAAAGTGTTTTATCTGAAGTAGACAGTTTAATATTTGTTTAAAATTAAGTTTGAGTGCATTTCTGGCATTTTTTTTCAAACGATTTAAAAGGTGCCCCACAACTTATTATGACTTTTTAAAAAATGTGTCCCAGAACATACAGGCACACAAAAACTTAACTTAAAATTATTTTATGGTATCTCAAGAAATACGGAGTCCCAAAATATATGGTAAATATGGTACTGATTTGTGAACATTAATGATTTCCTAATTTTTCCAATTGTGTAAAGGTGGCAGGAAAATTCCAGTAGGAAAGGAATATTGGGATGGTTTTGATGTGGGTGCAGCTTTTCTTATCTTTAGTGTCATATGATACATTTATAACCCTGCAAAGCATCTACTGGTGCACTAACTGAAGTAGTCTTTCACCCTGTGCTGTATGACTAAAACATGATAGATATGTCTGAGCTCTATACAGATTGTCAGATCTTTTAGAGGGTCCTTGTGGGCTGAAATTAGGCCACAATCCCAAAGTAAATGAATCATAATTTCAGTGCAAAATATTTCAAAATCATACTGAATTCAGTTTCAGCATTTGTTATCCCGGGAACGGCATTCTCAATCCAAACATTTTTCCTTCTTTAACTGATGGAAAAGTTGAAACAATTTGGCTACTGTACATGAAAAGGGGGGTGTCCTAGGATCACTGGTGAAAAATTTGGTGTTAGAAAAATTCAAATAAACATGGATGGAGAATGATATGTGCAGTCAGATGTTTGTACCCAGGTTTTCTTGACAAGGTTTTCATTTGGTCTTGCACCACAATTGATGATTATTCCTAATTATTTTAAATAATATTAATACAATTCCATAACATGTTTGAGATTATTACATGAACATATTTAAAAATTAATTGTGCCTTTCTTGCTTTTTATGTAATTATTACTCAGATTTGTGTGATGTCCCTCTAGAAAGGCCACCCCTTTCATAAGGTCATTTTCCTGCTATATATGGGGTGGCCTTTTAAAATAGGGACAGACAGTTTCTTAATGCTAAGACTGTCCCCATCTGTTGGAATGGAATGGAATGACATGGGTAACAATATGATCCCCTCTGTGGGAAAGTAATGGAATGGATTGGCATAGGTAACAATACATGTATTATTCCCTCTGTAGTTATGGTGTTTTGTAGTTTATAAGAGCACTGATTTGCAGTACCGGAACTGATCAGACACGTGCATTGTTTGAGTTGATGGGATACATTTCTCCTAGTAATAGAACATTGCACCTGTAATGGATTGTTCATTATACACCTGTGTAGATAAACCATTGTACTTACTGTATTCTCGCTTATAAGTCAGGTCAAACTGCAAAAAAATACCCTGATTTGCATATAATAATCACATAATGCACCAGCAGATCAGGTTTTTTTTTTTTACAAATTGCATAGAACCATATAGAGAGAGATCTGACAGTACATTACTAGAGGGCAGATTTGGGTCTATGCAGTTTACAATGAGATATGACTTATATGTGAGTATATATAGTAGATTGATTTATATCTCCACTGAGTCTTATCTGCATACAATGATTAATATTTATATTTACACTCAGTCTTATCTACATGTAGGTCACAACCAATGAATCACTATGTTCTGATTGTGTGTGTGTGTATGTATGTATATATATATATATATATATATATATATATACAGGGTTCTCAATAGATTTCCAAACTGAAGAGTCAATTGACCCTTGACCCCAAAATCTCAGGAGTCAAACTAAAATCTCGAAAGTCAATTCTTTGTACAGTCATGAGTCCATGGCTGTGATTCCTCATTATTGTTGGAAACAAGTGATGTTTAAGATTTCTTGTCTCATGCTGAATATTGAGAAATACCAGTTCATTTTGTAAAAAATAAACAATCTCATTTCTGTTTCTAACTATTTCACTGTGTGTATATTTTGTATATGAAACAGACAGAGGATTATTGTATACTTTATTATACTTTCAACTTTTAAACATATTCTTTTATCAACTGCTCAAATTATTTTATATGCAAAATATACCCATACAACTATGAAGGTTATATATTTTTAAAATATCACTGATGTACATCACAGAATTGTCAGTTCAGTTTTCCACTCATCTTTAAATTGTCTAACAAATTTTGGAGATTGACTCTTCTTCTACGCAGAGCTGACAAATTTAAGAGAAATTATGGTACTAGTAAATTCATCAGCGGATTCAGTAATCAGAAAAGTATCATTCCTTTCACAAGCTACACTCCTTCTTTGTATATCATAATAATGCAATTGTGGCTTTTATGGTTATATAGTGATGCAAAATCTTTGGAGTCTCAGAGTCAGAAAATTCATCACTGCCAGGTCATTTCTGAGACAGACAGAAAGAAAATAAACTTCTTTGCGCCATTGTGATTTTAAAGTTCAAATGTATGCACTGAGTGTTATGTCCATTCAGTTTTTTTGTGAATGATACATTAATTAAAATGTTCAAGGTTTTAAATGTTTTTGTCGATTTAAGCAAATTAATCACAATAAAACACAATCCCATGCTGAAAACTGCCTTAGCGAGAAGCCATATATTCCCGTTTTGTCTAACTGATTATAATTTAAAGCACAGTTTTAAAAAATGCCGATATTTTATCAGAAATGAATCCAGTGAAGTCATCGATGATTCCGAACGTTTAAACATCCCGCTAAATGAAGCATCTTGCCAGTAAAACAGTTAAAGTTGGTCCACTTCGTTGACAAGCAGCTTCACAAGCCACCATAATGATGTGCTCCAGTTCTGACCAGTTGATTATAATTTGATGCCCAAACATGCCAATGCTGATATTTCATCGAAAGGCAGTCCATTCATGTCATGATTGTTTCCTCTTCCTCCATCATAAACTTCAAATGTAATCTCAAAACAATCCAACCTAAGTCAGTTGAATCTAAACCTGACTTCAGTGAACTGTTAGTTCCACCCAGTTCATGTATATCTTCCATTGGTGTGATATTATTGGCCGTCAAGGCCTAAACTATTGTCGAGCAGATGTCATATTGTTGAGCAGATGTCAGTCAGTGCCTTCTACAGTAAATTTGTTATGGACAACGTACTCTTGGTAAGAAACTAAGCTGGAAGTGAATCAAGAGTAATTAAGATTGGTGTTCCAGCCCAAATCTACATGCATCAGAAAGACGCACAAGTCGACATTTCCGCGCATCAAAAATGGTTCATTTTTAAATTCCACATGTCAAAACCAGAGGTGTCAGTTGAAAACCCTGTATAATTCATTCCAAGTGGAACATGTGCAAAATTACCTAGCTCTCAGATACCTGTGCCCTAACCATTCATATGACAGAACCAAGAGTTCAAACTGGTAGACTTACACATTTTGATCAGTAGATTGGCTTCTAAAACAGAAGGTTTTTTTATTTTCATAAATTTTATGTTTCTAGGGAACTGAAAACAAAACGAGTGCATACTTTGCCATAATATGTATTTTCTTCATTCTGCAGTATAGCAAGTTTTTGATATGAATCAGATTCAGATTCTGATGGAAAATGTTACAATAATAATTCATAAATATGACTCTTGGGGATTTACAAATCCACTTGCTTGATTCCCAGGACAATCTGAAATTCAGTTCAGGCAAGCTCAAGTTTTCAAGGCTCTTGCCCATGTGTTATGACTCTATGGTCTTAAAACAAGTAATAGAAAAGAGTGAGAAGCAAGTAGCTTTTTAAAATTCAGCAAATATTTTCCCCTAGATTACAAAGTAAAAATAAAATAAAAAAGGAACTTATGGAATTGTGAATTAAATCCTGAATAATCCTAGGATTACAGACACAAGTCCAAATGATTAAAGTTCTGAATAAACTTGATGGGAATCCAAATTAAATCCAGTACTGGAAGTGTTGATATACCTATAGTGACCTGTGTAGTGGTGATGAGCCAACAGTTTTTGTTGGCTCACAATAACACAATACAAGAATATGTCCTTTTTGATGAGCACTTTGTATTTCCAGTGAATAAATAACTTGAATAAACAAAATTCCATCTCGAACTACAAGACACAACAATAATACAATTGATACTGCACAGATCTTCAATGAACAATTCTAAAAAAAACAAGATTATATAGTCCTCGTCTTGACCTCGGGTCACAGTTAGCATTTTCTAAAATAAGAAAGAGATAGTCACAGTCCTAACAACAGTCTGCAACAAGATATGGCAAAAAGGAGAATGGCCCACCACATGGACTCAATCCTTGGTCATCGTGCTTAACAAGAAAGGAAACCTACAGCTGTGCCAAAACTACAGAACCATCAGTTTGATCAGTCACCTGAGCAAAGTCATGCTGAAGATAATTCTCAACAGACTAAAGCTTCAAGCAGAGAAAATTATTGCTGAAGAGCAGGCAGGATACAGGGAGCACAAAATTTTATTTAAAAGTCAGTGGTCTTGGTAAAATACTTAAAATGTTCTGTGCAAACTATTATACTGACAGGAGGTAGTCCAGTTGTGTTGTGTTCTGCAAGCATTATACCCAGTGATCACAGTACATATATTAGCACCTTTATTAAGCGTCTATGTGTAGCACGTTCTACTGCATAACTGGCTACTTTCTTTCATCTGTTGGACCGCTACGGTGGCCTAGAGGTTAGAGCATCCACCGTGGTTGCAGGAGGTCACAGGTTCAAACCCCTGTCTAGTCATACCAAAGATTTATAAAAATGGTGCTAACAACTGCCTCGCAAGGTGCTCAGCATTAAGAGATTAGTGTTAGGACTGGTCAGCCTGTTGTCAGGATAATGTGATTGGGTGGGACATGATACTGCATGTCTGCAGCATGATGCCCCAGTGCTAGACATTACCATAAACTGCCACACTGCAGACATTGTAGCGAAAAATTGTTAAAGCTATGTTAAAAATCCAAATCACACACACCCTCTTTGTGTAGCACATTCTTCTGCATAACTGCCACTTTCTTTCATCTATTGTATGTCATTTCCATCTTGTTGTCATTGTCAAGGTTAGTCTTGCATTTTCTTGTGCAGATGTGATAATGTGAATATTTACTTTTTAAATTAAGTTTTGATGATTAAGGAATAATTATTTGTTTTAATTTATCAGTTGCATTTTAATTGTATTATTTGTGTATATCGGGAATTCAGAAACTTTTAGGTCCCGTGTTAGCCTTGGGTAGTTCGTCAGATTGCAGATTCTAAACAATCAGCTTGGAGAAGATTGTTTTGATGCATGTTGCTGATTTTGCGGTGAATAGATGCTTTGACGGGTGTGCTTGGAAATAAAACTGCAACAATTAACCGCCATTAAGATTTCATTCAAAGCATGATTAATGTTACAGATATTTTGTACCCACAAGCAGTGTTTGTGGTTGTTGTTTACATAAGAATTGCAGAAGATTGATACCTACTTACTGCTTGGCAAACATTTAAATAAACAAAAACGTATTTTCTCAAAAGTATGATTTCAAATATTTTTATGCATGCAGACGATTTAGAAGTGACTAGATTGTTCTTGTATGGTTTAGCATCATTTTCACATCTATTTCCAAACCCTTTTCTGCCTGTATCCATATATGTTTAAATACATGTACATGTCTGCTTTTGTTCCTCTAACTATATCTGCATTCTGATCTACATATCTACATGTATATTTTACTTGTACATATTATGATAACTTGAATTGTCAGCATATGATTTTAAGGGTTTAGCAAAGATAAAAGGAAAACAAAAGTTTATAGTAAATATAACATGATTTCCTTCATATTTATGGTCATTTTAACTTGTGTTTTACTCAGGTTTGGTTATTATGTTTGGGCAAGCTCAAATTTTCCAAGGGCAAGTCAAACTTTCCGTTCAGCTTGCCCTGAGTAAGCTGACTGTTATCAAAATTTGTAAATCCGTCATTTTATTGTGATTTAACAAAAATGGATTAGTTTCTTATCTTGTAGTTCACTTTAGAGATCTTTTTTTCTTCATAAAGTCCAATAATATTTTTATTTCCTTCACAAGATCATTGTCTAGTGACCTCTGGTGACAGTCTTGATTATTAAACTTCATACTTGTCAGGTTATCAATGGTATTCTGGTCCAGATTTACCCATGAATCACTTTTTATTTTATGAGGAGTGTGGAATGTCCTCTCAACATCAGCATCAGGGTGTTGTAATGACAGGACAACTATCCTCAGCCATCATTACAGTTCTGACTTAGTTTTCCTGGGGTTTGTAAACTTGCTGACTGCTCTCCAATACTCCTCCAAACTATGTTCACCCCAATAAGGAAGTTCCTGACATGGACTTGAGCTGAATTCCTGTTCCTCATCTTCAAGGGCTTCTTTCTCTTCATGGCACAGAGCCAAATTTCTTTTGGCAAGTATTACACTGTAAACAAAAAATAAAGACTGACTTATACTTTAAACCCAAAAAATGAAAAAAAATACATGATCTAGTTATAATTTGATAAATATTGTCCCCAACTTTAAAATCGATTAGTTTGCAATGTATTTGGTTTAGTTTTGATCTAGTGTCAATTTGTTTATGAAATACAAAAGATGCATTCCTTTAAAATGAACAATGCAAACTCAGGACCTTGTTGCTGTTGGCTTGAACTCTGATATCCAAGCATTGTAGAACCTCTAATATTTCTTAGTATTGGGAGAAAGCAGACATTTCTGCAATTTGACAGCAATTGAACAAAAGGTCTGTCCTTAAATGTTCGTTTTAAAACATCTTGGAACAAAACAATAAATATTAAACAAGATGAATAAATCAAAATACTTACTCTAGTTTGCCTGACAAAGTTATTTTTTATGGTCTGTCTCTCCATTTCATCTCCATCAAAGGTATTCTTGTAGTATATAATCTGATGTGACTGCACTAGGGGAATTAGACCCAAAAGCTAATACTTCTAGTTCAGAATGCTGATTCCCTACACTAGCTGTGACCCAGGCTTATAAAGGAGCCCAGAAGACTTCAGAGAAAGCTTTCCCTGAAGACCTTTCTAGACTTGATGTTGAGCTAAACTTATGGTGGACTGTGTTAACTGCAGACCCTTATCTAACCCTAGTATACATACAAGAAGCTCAAAACCTAAATTCTGTGATCAATTTGCAGCCATACATCCCCTCTCCACACACTCCTTTGCAACATTTAATGTGCATTAGAATTTCCACAAATGCTAAATTAGGTGGGAAATTACTTGTAAAATATATCCTTACGAGCTAAGTAATTCCGAATTAAAATGTCTATTTAACTCTATTTTAAGCACTTTACACCTACTAAGAGAGCTGAAATTTTCACAACAAATGATAACTAAACTAAGTGTTTGGCTATAAAGGGAAACTTGCTATCATTGATTTGTTGTAAGTTTACTAACATGAAATCCTGCTAATATAATGTTTTCTTTGTTTATATTGCCTATCAGCCAGAATTGTAACCTAACCCTGCTGGGACATAGTGGCTACAGATAACACCATATTTTACAGGAATTACAGCCACTAATTTAACTGCAAGTAAAGATCTACCCCAGTACCATAGACATACAATTATTAAATTTATCAAGAAAATTGAATAATTATATACAAATTGTGTAAAAAGTTCCTCCTGTTCACTGGTAAACTGACAGCAGAATTTGACATTTTCACTAATATATCAAGCACGATGCAGTCCATATTGACCCTTTTCCACAGATTAAAGTCTAATTGCTTTAGTTGGACAATTCTTACTTTGTTGTCTTTAACTTGATGGAGTAAAATTCTGAGACAAGCAAGTGGATGCATTTTTAAGTTCAGTGGACAGACATTTAATTTGGTTGAAATATGAAGGTAGCTGAGGAATGCCAAAGTCGGTTTCAGGAGGA
The DNA here is from genome assembly GCA_016617855.1 of Megalonaias nervosa. NCBI lineage: Eukaryota > Metazoa > Mollusca > Bivalvia > Unionida > Unionidae > Megalonaias > Megalonaias nervosa. Next base: position 109,393 of record JAECUM010002181.1, read on the forward strand.
GTGTGTTCTTTAATGAGAAAATATGTGTCTATTTATCATCGTCACCACCATCATCAATCATTATCATCAGAGCAATGATAATTGCTTCTTTCTCCCCTCCCCCTCCCCCTTTTAACATCACAAGTCTATTGTTGGCATTATCATAGTCTTGATTATGCTACTTCTTATCTGCAACTCTGGCTGTTGCCATTTTTGGAACTTTAACATTGACAGCACATAGTCATTGTTGTGCAGAGGTGCTATAAAATGTTACTACATGCATAGATACATGCATACACTGTACACATATACTGACTGACTCTTTTGTTTGCCTGACTCCACTTGCACTTGGTTTTTATTTGTTTGAATAAATCAGAACTTTGAGAACAATTGGATATTTATTGCATCCTTTTTTGCAGATCTGCTTCATGTATTTGAGTCATGCTAGGTTTACTAATCAGTACTTGTGTTTTTAGTCTGATCCATCAGGCAGTTGCATTTGTTGTCTTGTTCTTTTTATTGGTAAGGAAGTGGTACAGCTCACAGTCATTGGGACACTTGAACTTTTACAAATAAAGCCTTGTTGCATCTGCAGTTCTCAGATCAGACAAAAGTTATTGTTTCAGGATGGGATAATTTTGCAGATGTGAAATCATGAATGAAGTGTTTAAAGTACATATATTTTTAAAGAGTTAGATTAGGAATTTTTTCATTTGCAATTTAAGAAACATGTATACTTTTTTGCATCAGTAACTCAGCTAAATTTCAGCCTTAAACAGGTCCAGAAGGTTACCCATCATGCAATGGCAGATCAGGATCTATATGAACAGCACATGTAGATAGATATATAGAATAGAAAATAAGGAAGGTTTAGAATGGCAGATACGGTTCAGATAGATCTTTTTTTGATAATTTATTGATGTATTGTTTTAAGTTTAAAAAAAACATGATCAAAGTTCTATATTATAATGTAGATAAATGTCATTCCTTAAAACATCATATACTTAAACTGACTTTTATAAAGCACATTTTTACAGCCATATGACATGTAAGTTTTAATTTATATTCAATGCACACATTTTATATAAATCAGATTAATGGATACATAGATGAGGATTTTGGATATGGATAGATTTTTAAGAGAGAGTGAAAGACCTCAAGCTGAAAAATTAAATACCCAACAACAGAACTGTGCTAACTCAATTATAATATGTTATCATAACATTTTTCTTTATCTTTGTTCAAGTGATTTTGCAGATTTCAGTATCAGATCCAGTAAGAAAACAGGGTAAAACAGAGTCCTTCACTGAAATATTCTGGTTTCAATGAATTCATTTGCATTTTTCTGGAGAGTGTTGTGTCCACTCACGTCTTCTTCTGCTTCCATGTCATCCAGTTTTCACTTTGAAATTGGTGACATGCATCTAAACAGTCTTTGACAATCAGACTTTTATAACTGATTTAGAGTACTTATTTTTAATTCATTTTATTATTCTCCAGGCAATATGTATTAGTCTCCTGTAATGATAAATACGATGTTTAATTCTAAGAGACTAATGACTTATTTCCAAACACAACTGTCAAAGTAATCTCGTGAATAATTTATCGTTATCACCTGCCCTATATATAGTAGCTTTTAAGTCGAGACAAATTGCAAACAACTAAGATCCCAATTGCCATATCATAATATGTCTGCAGATTAGGGTCTGTGTCATTTGTTCTACTGATTACTCCTGACAAACCGTACATGACCTGATCTGCAGGCGCAGTATATAATGACAGATCTAGGTCTGTGCAGTTTTCAGTTGGACTTGTCTTATAAGCTAGTACAGTAGTCTTCTTGAAAGCATGACACGCATCTAAACAATCTTCGACACACTGATTGTTCAGATTTGGCAATCTTGGCACATTTGGAGCTCACAGACTGCCCGTGGCTAGGTTAGGACTTGAAAGTCAGTGAATCCCATATATGCACAGTTATTACTATTAAAATTTAACTGACAACCTCAGATATTAATATTATTACTTAACTGACAATTTAAGATATAAATATTCATTACCTGACAATTTCAGAGATAAATATTTATTACCTAGCTGACAAGTTGAGACATAAATATTTATTACCTAACAGACAAGTTCAGAGATAAATATTTATTACCAACTGACAAGTTCAGAAATAAATATTTATTACCTAACAGACAAGTTCACATATAAATATTTATTACCTAACTGACAAGTTCAGATATAAATATTTATAACCTAATGGACAAGTTCAGATATAAATATGTATTACCCAAATGACAAGTTGAGATATTAATATTATTACTTAACTGACAATTTCAGAGATAAATATTTATTACCTAGCTGACAAGTTCAGATATAAATTTTTATTACCTAACTGACAAGTTCAAATATAAATTTTTATTACCTAACTGACAAGTTCAGATATAAATATTTATTACCTAACTGACAAGTTCAGATATAAATATTTATTACCTAACAGACAAGTTCAGATATAAATATTTATTACCTAGCTGACAAGTTCAGATATAAATATTTATTACCCAACTGACAAAGTTCAGATATTAATGTTATTACTTAACTCATTAACCCCTGGCGCCATGTTTACGCGGCAGGAGGTAGTAGCCTACTTCTGAGCTCTGTAGCGTCAAGGTTATGTGTGACACAATAAAGTGGGTGGTATTATAGAAAGGTAGACAGATGTAGTTTTACAATGATACCAAATAATATGGATGTTCTTGTTGCACTACAAAATACAGAGGTAAAAACGTAATTTTTTGGACCCGAGTTTTTTCCAGCCAAAATTCGCCTGAGGTCGGAATCCGATTTTGTGTCCGGATTTTAGACTTTTTGGTCTCAGATCTAAGACAGACCGGTCTGAACTGCACACAGGCAGGCGAACCTTTGCAAAAAGTAGGATAAGATGGGCATTTAGAATAAAGAGTGGTCTCAACACGAAAATGATGGGTCCATTAAGCAACTTTTACCCTTCTGCTCATGCGCAGGCAAAATAGCCAGTGAAAAACGATGTTTCTAACACAGCTAGGCATTAGGTTAACCTAAAATCTCTTGGAGGTCGATGTATTAGGATGTATTCAGAAATAGCCCCCAAAATGTGTTTCCTACTCGCATTTCAGGCGAAAATGACAAAAACCTCCAGGGGTTAATGCGTTAAGTGACAAGTTCAGATATAAATATTTATTACCTGACTTGATTAAATAATACATTCACATTGTCATGAAAATGACATTGTTATGACACTTAGCATTTGAATTATGTGATACATGTAAATGTGAAATAAAGGTGCTGATATATGTATTGTGGTGAGATCACAGAATATAAAAATTGTAGACCTACTAAATACCAAAAATGGATTGGCTTTCATTGTACATGTACAACCTCATCAAGTGCAGTTGGAAAAATGATTTTAATAACTGTAAACGATGAAAGCAAAATAATTGTGCATGATTGTGTACTTGGTCACTTTTTGGATGGGATAATTAAATTTAATGTGAATTTGTTCAGTCATGCATTTTAGAGAAAACACTGGTTATACCCACACTTTACAAAGAAATGGCCAGAAATATGTGATCAAGTCTGTCCAGGTGTGTGTCTGTTAATGTAGGTCTTACATCATTGTAAGGGCTGAAAAATTTCCTCAAAAACTTTGCTCACCCAATCAGGCAAGTCCTAGCAAGTCTTATTTACCCAGAATGAACTCTTACTCAATCAGCTATTAAAGCAAAAGAAAAAGCTGATGATGTTAACAATCTAAATCATGGGTTTGAACCCTGGCTGAGTCATACCAAAGACTTTTAAAAATTATACTAGCAGCTGCCTCACTTGGCACTCAGCATTAAGAGGTTAGTGTTAGGACTGGTCGGCCTGCTGTCAGGATAATGTGACTGGGTGGGACACAATGCTACATGTCTGTAGCAAGATGCCCCAGTGCTAGATATCACTATATACTGTCACACTGCAGACAGCGTAGCAATATGACAATTTTTTAAAGCTACATTAAAAATCCAAATCTCACACACACACACTCTAAATTTCATTATGTAAAGGTTGTTTTCCAGAACTTATTCTGTAACCCTTCTTACACCAGTTGCAAGTAATTACAACTCAATACCAGTATGCTCTCCCATTTGTAAGTGCTTATTAATATTGAAGAGTGAGATCAAAGTGTTTGTATGAGCTTGATCAAACAAATGGAAAACAGACTAATGGTGGAATATATGAACTTTCAATAAACAAATGTGACAATATTCTTGACAGATCGTCTTTTAAATTAAAAGAAAAACACTGGTCAGTCCTGAATCAATACTTACCCGATTGGGCAAGGGATTGGAAAATTCATTCAACCACTAGCCATTTTGAGTTGGGTGAGTTGATTTTTACCCCCTGCTTTTTCTAAGCTCTGTACAGAGACTTCATACATAGGGATATGATTGATGTTGGTCTGCTGGATTGGGTGGTGCTTGGGGTCACCCCAAGGTTAGCTTTGGGGAAGTAGAATTGGCGGTGGGGACATTTACCAGTATGTATGGCACTGAGCAGAACATAACAGGAAAGCACATAGATAAACAGCTGTGCAGTATTATTAAGTATTATTATTTTCCTTAATATACAAAGAGAAAAAGTAATATTTGTATCACCAAACTGTATACACCTCTCCCTCTATAACTTGTGCACAAATAACTCACAAATCCACTTATAACACTGGTCAGGCATGGATCCCATTTTTTTCTCTTGCAAATACTAGACAAATTGGCCCCTATTTGTTGAACATGAAGAAAAGTGTAATCAGAACTAGCAAAAAAACTGATATATCACTCCTTTTATCATTGATCCCATTTTTTTTCTCTTGAAAATACTAAACAAATTGGCCCCTATTTGTTGAACATGATGAAAAGTGCGATCAAAACTAGCAAATAAAACTGATATATCACTCCTTTTATCATTGAAATAGCTGTTAGTACCTGGAATTACGATTTTACATCATGAAATTTTGCAACTTTGAATAAGAAATGAATTTTTTTTAAAAGTTTCTATTAAAAAAATTCACATTATACAAAATAACTATTTGATGATATTTCAATCCATGAAGATGTCAGTAATGCCTACTGGTGGCAACACTGTAAGAAATAAATGACAAATAAGTTTTGTCAAGTGAAATTATTATTCTTTTAGTTCTGTCTGTTAATTCAGTTTCAGTCTAATCATCATAATTGCTATACACACTCTTGATTTAAACATGACAAGTGTTAGTCTACCATCACAGCTTTGTTCACGAGCATTTCCAAGAAGTTAAATTTAGTTAAGTACCGGCTGTATTTTGATATCTGATTTGCAGAAGTGTTTGTTGTATTGTTACAATGAATTGAATGTTGACTAAATCAAATTGTACTAGATCAATAAAGGAGATGAAGAATTGTTTTTCAAAAATGTTAAAAGGCATGGGAATCCTACTCATGTAGTAGCTATGGTCACGATAGTTTGTCAGGTCAACTCATTTGAACACTGTTATAAATATTATGATGAAAATAACATAATTAAAGTATTTAACATTAGTGCTTTATCCTAATAATTTGCAAATGTGATAAACAATAGCAAGAAAAGCATGGGAAATAAGTACTCGATGAATGAAAAGCTTTGTTTCACAGTTGTTCCAGAGTTTGTAGTGTACTTAGGGCTGTTCCATTAAAAAATATATGGGACCCAGGGAAGGCACTTTTAAAGTGGGGTACCCACCAATAGATGCAATTTAAAATTTCTTATTATTTTAATATGAACACTGTGAAATCAAAGGATCTGACATATATTTTTAAGAAACTGCCTTCCCTGGGTACCATGTGTGTTTAAATGCAACAGCCCTTACAATTCAGTTAGCACTCAGAAGTTTGCTTAAGGATAAGGAGAAATTTCACTATTACATGCAGTGAAATTGTGGCATCAGAAAAAAAAATTGTATTTAGTTTCGACATTTACAGTTTGTTTCACAAATGTCCCTAGTTTTTGAAAAAAGTAAATCTTATTTTTTGTGAATAAACGACGCAAAAAGCAGTGGTGTAATACACATTATTTTCAGAGGTACGTACAATGTGTCTTGATACCTCTTGGAGTGATGATTTTAATGATCTTCTTTCTGAGGTTAAATTAGGTTGAAAATAATGGTGATCTGTACAGAAGTAAACATCTTCATTAAAAAAGGGATTTTATTGACAGTTATTCCCACTGCTTTAACTGCTAGCTGCATCTTAGGACCCTGTTGTGCATGAGTTAGTTAACAAGGGATAAGTGTTTGTAGCAAGGGGACACATATTTTGGATTTTGGGCTGTGCCCCGCCCGGATTGGGGGATGGTCAGAAAGTATCAAGATTATTATGCAGACCGTGAACAAAAATCAAGGGGAAACCAAAACTGAGTAACAAATAAACATTTTTTTAAAAACTTTTAACCCATTACGTTGGCAATCAGTGCTATACAGTCAGGGCTTTGAATAAGAAATAGTGTAGCAAGAGAGGTGGGGAGCAAAACCACCCTCTTTGGTGTGTTAGCTCAAGTTAGACTATCTTTACTTGATGGTTAAATGTAAAATTTGTATGAATTTTGTTTTGTTTGTATTATATAAATTTTTTATAAACCTCCTGTTGATAATTCATATCTCCGTGAGTATCCCTAAGGATCTTAACAGTTTCCATCCAATCAATAAGGAAAATTATTATTTACGTTCAACCGCTGCAATATGTACTTAATTCTATAAATGAAATGCATATCTACATGTATTAACTTCTTAGCAGGGGGCCTCAGGTAGTTGCCTTTACAGATTGCTGACATCTCACCTCTGTCTTGTGGGTTTGAATCACAGGCTCAGCCAGCAAGGGTATGTGAGAAAGCTTGCCAGTAGCTTCCTGTGGGTTGGTGGCTTTTCCCAGGAATTTTCTGGTTTCTTTCTCCGCTACTGGTTGCCATATATCACATGCTGAAAAATAGCATTAAACCCAAAACAATGACAGCATCAGCTACTTAGCAGATGAAAAACAAATCTGTTTTAAAAAGTATTGAAAAAGAAGCATTGGAAAATGTAAGTTGCCGGGCAATCAAATAAAAAGGAAAAAAACATTTTTATTATAGGATTAAATGATCATGGTTGGGTATTTATCGATGTGTAAATTTGACTTAATCACTCACAAAGTAAATGAAGTCCAAAGGACTTTATGTAAACTTTGTGAGTGATTAGGTAAAATTTACACATCGATAAATACCCAACCATGATCATTTAATCCTTATAATGCCAATTTACTTCCTTTCTAACATCAGATCAGCAGATTTAGTCAACAAAACATTCACTTTTATGTATATAGAAGTTTTCTTTCATTAAGCCTCTTAACTGTGATAGAATACATAGCCCTATCTTCGCTAGCCAAGATTCATCGATTCTTTATACAGTGATATGGGGTAGAATGTCATAGCGGGTCATGCCAGTGATATATTATTATGATCATTATTTTAATATACAGTAGTCCCCCTCTTATATGGCCACCCCTTCTGCACCGGGAAAGTGGCCTTATAAGACAGGTGGCCTTTCCAGAGGGGGACTAATTTTTTGTGAGAAGTATATGTAATGTACGTAGTAAGAAAGCTACATTCTTCAAAGCATTTAATATCTTCATTTAATATCTTCGTTTAAAAGTAACATTAATTATTAAAAGGTTCTTCTTCATATAATAATAGCCTTATTTCAACTGAATATGCATTAATAGTTCTTATTTTTGGCGTAAGCGTGTTATGCGAGCATGTTTTGTTGTCAGGCACATTGCAAAACCATTCAAGAACGTCATTTAAATCTTGGTACATACATAATTCTCTTTCCATTTGCTCCATTTTCCCACTGCTGCTGAATAACATCCTTGTCGGTTACGATGTTGTTTATTCGAGTCTTTTTAACATAAAATTGTTTTATTCAAGTCTTTTCTACCTAAAATTGTTCGGCAAGTCCCCCTTCCCCACCGCACCCGATGTCGTAGAGTAGAATAACCGACTTTTTTCTAAAATAATCGTCTCCATTTACGTGAGGACATGTTAATGTTTGTTAATGATTTATTCGGATGTTGCTAACTGTATGCGATTTAATTATGCAAACGAAACTTTTGTAGAGTGGATGAAATGCCTTCTTCGTAAAGGAAGCGATGAATGTGTTGTCACGTGATTTTTCGGTCTTTGTCTGGTATCATGTTTTGTTCAGGTTAATTTCTCTGTGTGTGCCTGTGTCTGCACAAAATCTATTTTTAGCCTATGCTGACCCTGTTATGATCTTGACAATTACGTCTGGTTGTAATCATCAATGTTGCCAACTACAAGACTGATAAAACAATTTTTCTGCTTTAAACAAAATGCCATGTGTTTTTAAAGGCAGTGATCTTGTCACGTGATTCATTAGTCGCAGTCTGGTACCCTATTGTTTTTACATTTCTTTACACTAAAAGAGAGAAGCCAAAACAGCTTCGATATGTACGCAGATTTAACCTGAACAATAGCACCTCGCGGCCGTTAGGATTTGTAAACTTGGCAATTATTTTCAGTAGTAATAGCCACTAATTATGAAAGTGAACAAGCTCAACATCTTACTAAGGGAAGCCATAAAGGCTATCAAACCATTTTCCCGCTGACTTGTGTATTGTACATCAATACCGCCACTTCTCAGCTGTTACTACTGTTCAATAATTGTAATCTTAACAATTATCAGAGTGACTAAACCGGACATTTCATGATAACACAGCAGTAAGGCTAATCGGATTCTGTGTACTTACCTTTTTGTATGGAATAAAATTTGAGTCTTACTTGGCTTTATGGGATAAATTGGCTTCTCGTGAGGGGTAAATGATGTAATATTAGCCTTGGTGGTTCATGTACTTTAGTCAACACTTCTTTAAGTAACGAAAACCTGACATTGGGAAACAGAAATCGGATTACTTAACACATGTTATGAATAAAATACTGATTCTGGATACATATTACAAAATGAAATGCGGCCGCTTATGAGGGGTAAATTTTATATTTTTGCACTAATATGCTGGCCACTGGTCGCGTTTGCCGGGTGGCCTTTCGTGAGGGGTACTTTTGAACAGAAACTCGTCGGTGCCAGCGGATTCTGGCCGTAAGGAGCGGGTGGCCGCTGGTCAAGGGGGCCGTTGAAGAGGGGGACTACTGTATAAAAAATGGTTGTTGTGGTTAAACCAGGAATATTCCTTATTTTCTCGAAAATTACGCTTGTATGGCACGTGTTATAGCAACATCGTTGTTACTTTCTACGCATTTCGATCTTTCAAAAGCAAAATCGTGTCCATTTTTAGTGAGATCCCTTGGTTGGCATGACCCTGACCTTTGATAACCGCTGCTGTAACATGTTGTCAAGGTGAAATGCAATAATTTTCAAAGATTGGCTTCTAAAGCCTGTCATATGCCTTCTTCGGCAAAAGGAGTGAGTGTTGGAGTGCAGGAAGGTCTGTGCAATTACACTTTTTTTAACTTCTAATGGTCAGTTTTAATCTGGGGCTTGTCATTTTTGATCGGAAATCACAGGAGTGGGTGGGTGGGAGCTTGTTGTTATTATTAGGGTGTAAAGCGTTGATATAGATAAAACTTCACATCAAATGATCTGGAGACAGGAAACCAAAAGTAGTCTGCAGAATTTATCGATGTGTAAAAAATTCCACATCAGTATCACGTGACCGTTTACATCCAATCAAAACGTAGAAAATGCAGTCAATTCATAAAAATTCAAATTATTATCTGATACACCAACCAAAATATACAAAAAATTAACCAGCTTAAGAAGAGAATGTACTTTAGTGTATCTAAAGCCCTGCATACTTTATTGTACTGTATGTGCTGAACCAAATTGCAGATTAATTTCTAAAAGAATTAAAGTACACTCACTTTCAATAAATGTTTGCTGAATGTCACAACTTGTGTATTATATTCATGTGTGTTGTATTCATATTTGATGTTATGTTTATCATAAACTGTTGTATTTAGGTCAAACTATAAGGAAAATTTTCAACATGTTTATAGTACAAATATCCACTAGATAAGCTTATTACTTCTCTGTTTCTTACTGCCCCCTTGTATTGTATAGTTTATTGTAGAACTCTCTGATAATTAAAGGGACCATGACAAAGATTTTTATTCTGCACTTTAAATAAACACGTATGAAAATATTTTTGATACCAAATTTGGTATTTTGGTGTTTCTCAGAAGTTAAAAAGATTAAAAGGACAGAATAAACAGAATCATAGAGGATTACTGGAAATTTTATTGGCTAGTAGAGCATCAGTCCCTGCAAGGGACTCTTGTTTTGTAGGTGCAAAGGTACCACAATATGCACTGCTTTAGTTCAGTAGATAGTATATTCTCCCCCCCCCCCCCATTGATATAGAATGAGTTAGATGTTCCTGCATGTTGTAAAAGGCAAATAAGGAAGGCATGAACTGCCTTGATTCAGTGGTTCACATGCTGTATTTGTGACTGAAAGGGTTTGCGTTGGGTTGGTTTGGTTTGGTTTGATGCCTTACAGCACAGCAACACAAGTAGATTACTTAGTGCTAAGGCAATTGGAATAACGTACCTTGCTCAAAGGCACAGATTGGTAGCTGATCCATGCTGGTCCAATTGTAGGATTTTAACCCACCACATTTTAGTTTCGAGTCCAGCATGCTAACTGAGCCTCCTCAGTTCTCTAAGGATGTGGGTTTGAATCCCACCATTGGATTGGACCCGGTCAGTTTGGCTACTGTGGTATAATCTTCAGCAACGCACTTTACTCCAGTTGAAGACACGCTTAACATGTTAACCTACTTCTGTTACTATGCTGTAAAACACCAAACTAAATGAAGCCAGGAAGTAGTTGCATCAAGTACCCAAGTAGGTTGAGAGGTCAATCACATGGGGACATCATTCTATGCTTGTGCATACATCCTCTGATTACCACTTGTCATGCACTTGTAGTACTCCTGTTTAGACATGCTACAGCTGTCATATGAGGGCTATCCTTTCTGTGTAATGTAGTTTCCAGTCAATAAAGCAGCCAAAATTATATCCATACTGTAAATTTGTTTGCCAATCGCAGTACATGGGGGGAAGGGAATGGATAAGAGAGGCAAAAGTATTTGTCTAAAATTTAAAATAGAATATTTAATAAAATGTAGTCACTGCAATAGCCAATGGATAATTTTGTCAGCACTAACATTAAGGTAGATAAATGTACATCAGTAGAAAAAGTACCAGGAGAGTTGGTAGAATTTTGGTCTCACACAAAGAAATTTTTTTAACAGCATGTCTATATCTTTTTCAGTCATTTACAAAAATCATCCAGTATCCATTAACTTTATAGACAAATGAAAATGTAAATCTCTATTTGTAATTATTGTTTAAAATTTTGTGAATTTAAAATATTCCCAGATTCATGAATGAGATAATTCTGAAAAACAACATACTGTATATACTCGCGTATAAGCTGAAGAATTTAAGAAAAAAATAAAGCCTTGAAGAAGGGGGGTCGGCTTATCTGCGGGTCATGCAATTTTTCCTATTTTTACCTAGTCAAGTTGGGGGTTTGGCCTATACGCGAGTATATATGGTAGGCACTGTTATGTACCGTATATACTCGCGTATAAGCTGAAGAATTTAGGAAAAAATAAAGCCTTGAAGAAGGGGGGGGGTCGGCTTATCTGCGGGTCATGCAATTTTTCCTGTTTTTACCAAGTCAAGTTGGGGGGGGGTTTGGCTTATACGTGAACGGGTTTATACGCAAGTATACATGGTATTATTGATAATATTTACCAGTGGTTGGTTAGATTCCACTGCAACAACCATATCATTCATGCAAACAGTGTTATCCACAGGCAGGGAAACATGTACAGATAAGCTTTTAATGAATTGGGTATTTTACTTAATGGCTTGCAACTAATTGGGTTTGTTAAAAACTTCAATGAATACTGTACAACATTTGCACAATTTATAATCATGTGAATAAGTCTTTATAATCTATTTATTTATCACGGTTTTAAGAAGGACTTAAATGGCTTAGTTACCAAAAGTAATAAAGGGTGCACTCAATTATGTGGATTTATTAGTTTCAGCTCCTGGACTGTACATGCTTTGAGAATTGGTCAATATTAGTGTGGGGAAAGAAAGATAAACATTCTTCCCACATGCAGTTTGTTTAAATTAAAAACAGGTACAGTTTGATCTCATCCCTTGGGTAAGTGTCGACATCTTCGTCATCACGACATCATGATTTGCATGATTTTAAAAAATGACTTTTCATTAATATGGAACTAAATGTGAAGGAGACCCATATTTTACACAATTGTGTCATTGCTCAGAGATTAATAAAACAGTTAAAGGTTGAAGGCAATCTAGAGAAAGAGCATTAGCTAGTTGGAATATCTCATTCGAATCCCAGAATGTAATATTGTTGACAGAAAATATGAAGTAAAATAGATTGAAAATGGGATAATGTTTTGCCAGTTTTAATAATTTTAGGTATGGCCAGCCTGTGTGTATGTTTACAAAAGTTTTGGTTGTGTTTCATCATGATCAGTGTTAACAAGAAATTAGAGAACTAACCATGCAACATAGGCTGAGTGGCCAGCTATACAGGGTTATGTCGTGACTGTTACATTAATAACAGCCATTTGCTGAGGTAATGGTTACATTTGCCTCTCAGCAACATTTACACCTAGTGTACATCTGGTTGCTTCAAGGTCAAACGTTGTATATAAATGTGTAAAACATTTTGTATTTGCTGTTATTAATCACAGTGATTGGCTGCAGGCTGTACTGCCTGAAAAACAGAGATGACTTGTGTAAACTGTATGGGCCAGAAACAGTGCATGAGATAGTAAGCATAACTAATTTTGAGTTTACCATGAGTTATGGAACCTTGTTTCTGTCAGAGGAGATCATTTGATTAGTACTAAGTATGATTCCAAAGCATTTGATATTGTGCAGATGATGTGTTCCTTCTGCTTCTTTAAATATTTCTAAATACTCGTATCTTTACCTTTTGTGGACCAGACAGTTTAGATTCTTGTACCACATTCTTCACAGCTATGTCTTTTGTGGAATAAATATGTAACAAAATAAATTCCATTACTTTACTTATTAGAAAACAAGTATCTGTTCTTGTTCTCTGTCATTTTGTTATATCACCAGTGTCACATTTACCACCTTGATGGGAATGTAAAAACTGTCCCACGCAGAATTTATTGTGACTTGATTTAAAAGTACAAAGTCTAGTGCATTGATACATGTAACTCTAAATCAAGTACCCTCAATAACTGAACTATATGACCAGACCAAATTCAGCATAATATGGTCAAATTATTGCTATTTTTGTCTCACTTGGCCTTATTTATGGCATGGCTCTATGTTCATTGTGCATTATTTAACAATAGTGAATGTCTCCCAAAAAACCACCAGATCAGTTTTGAACAAATTTGATGCAGAGCATCATAACATGAAGGGCTTTCAGATTTGTACAGATTGGCTACCATTACTAAAAATAGTTTATAACCACTGTAAAGAGTTTGATCATATTTTGGGAAAAAAAGCGGTGTGGCAGAAAGACTTTACAAGTTCACACAAGTAAACAACAAAGTTAATGACAAACTTAATTTATTAACCATATAGTATGTCCAAAGTGTGGTTTGATCACATTGTGTTTATTTAATTATTAACACCCCCATCGGCAAGTTACAAAAAAAAAGACACTGTTTATACAATTGTTGGTTACGATACAATCACTCTACTTGAAGTTTTTCCACACACATCATCATGTGACCAATTTATAACTTTAACTTAAAATTGACACTTCTCCAAATTTACATAGGTCAATCTAGTACCCAGCTGACTATTTTCATATACAGTTCTTCAAATTTTATTGTTTTTCAACAAATTATTTCTGGATTATCGAGGCATGTTTTATAATAAATTTACACTTTGGTGACTGATTTTGATTTCTTTATCCATAAATGCAGATTTCTGGATTAAAAGAACTATGTCCGGATAGATAGGTTTCTTGATAAACAGAGTTTGGATTAATGAGGTTCCTCTGTACATTTAATTACAACACACACTGATATGGTAACAGGAACTTATCTTTTGTCAAGTCAATAGTAGTATAGTTAGATTTTGTTTACCATTTGATTTTGAGGTACATGTAGATTTCAGCCTGGTGAATGGCCTTAGGCCAGTGTGGGCCACTTGTTTCATTCTGTTATATTCAAAAGCTTGAACTAGTCTAATCACAAATATTATTAATTTACTGTACATTCAGACCAGGAAATAAAATTATACATGACAAATGTTTGAAGTACTCCAGTTTGCTTCACAGTTTATTTGCCAAACTAATTGAAAGTAACCTTTCAGTTAATTCCCACAAATTGAAGCCTTAATTAGAATTTGTGGATTTATATACCAGAAGATAACATTATAAATGTACATGGAAATATTGTAAAGGACTCCATTGCTTCATATTTCATTAGCTTTAGTAATTAAAATTGACTTTCAGTCTTATCAATAAAGACTTGAGTCACCTGTTATTTTTTCCTGAAACTAAACTCCACATTGGAAGATAGATGGCTTACCCTGAAAATTTCCATTACCATTTGGCAAATAGCAGTGCAGGGTATGAAAAATCCACTTGATTGCTTTTTTGTCCAACCAATCACTTAAACAAGTGATTGGTTGGACAAAAAGCGCAGTTTTTCTCTACAGTTACGAAAAAGTATTGTTACGTTATGCTGATTTTGGTTCCTAGTCCATATGGAAGTTGTTGGTTTTTTTTTAAAGTCATGGGAATGTTAGAAGTTTATTAGTAACATTCATAAAATCTAATCAGTGGTTAGATTAACCAGTTGCCTTTTCATGCCATCAATCTTTTCATGCCGTAAGTAGGACACATTGATATGCTCTTATCTGTATGTCTCTCCATCAGTTGTCAGCCTCAGGGTGTATTCTAGGATGTACAATTGCAGGATTTATGATTATTTCTTCAAAATCATGGTGAAAAAAAACATACAACATATTTTCAAGCTCTACGTTCATTTCTTCATTACCCCACCCCCATTCAGAAAATTTCCCACATTTTTACAAATGGAATGAAAATTTCCCCCTTAAATTTAATTTCTGAAATAGACTATACATGCCCAGATTTTAACAGGATTATAAGCCTTGAGCATTACTCTGCAAAACATGTGACCTTTGCCAGCAAAACATGTCATCTTGCCTACAAAACATGTCATCTTGCCAGCACAACATGTCACCTTGGCTGCAAATGCAAAGCCCAAGAAAGTACTAATGCCTAGCTATAACAGGTTAATAAAAAAAAACCATTAGCTGTTGAATACTGATGCTATCACAGCAGGGAAAAAGTGCTCCTGATCCCTGTATATTGGTTGCTTTTGCACAGGCATGAAAGTAATTACTAGTCCATTATGTATGGCTTCTTCATCTGTTAAAACATGATTGGATACACAGAACAAAAGTGTTTACAAGAAAGATCTATTTGACCTTAAGTAGAATGTTCACAGGGGACATAATCCACTTGCATAAAAGGTATTGTGTGGATGCATGTAGCTTGCATTATCTTGACAGTATTTTGATTGCATCCAGTTTGCATGGTTTTGACAGTATTTTGCTTGTGTCCAGCTGCATGATCTTGACAGTATTTTGATTGCATCCAGTTTGCATGGTTTTGACAGTATTTTGATTGCATCCAGTTGCATGATCTTGACAGTGTTTTGATTGCATCCAGTTTGCATGGTTTTGACAGTATTTTGATTACATCCAGTTGCATGATCTTGACAGCACTTTGATTGCATCCAGCTTACATGGTCTTGACAGTATTTTGATTGCATCCAGTTTGCATGGTTTTGATAGTATTTTGCTTGCATCCTGCTTGCATGATCTTGACAGTATTTCGATTGCATCCAGTTTGCATGGTCTTGACAGTATTTTGATTGCATCCAGTTGCATGATCTTGACAGTATTTTGATTGCATCCAGCTTGCATGATCTTGACAGTATTTTGATTGCATCCAGCTTGCATGATCTTGACAGTATTTTGATTGCATCCAGCTTGCATGGTCTTGACAGTGTTTTGATTGCATCCAGCTTACATGGTCTTGACAGTATTTTGATTGCATCCAGCTTACATGGTCTTGACAGTATTTTGATTGCATGTAGCTTGCATGATCTTGACATAAATTATGTAGTATTTTGATTGCATCTAGCTTGCATATCATGATAGTTTTGTACTGAGTGGTTCAGTTATTCTTTGGGTTTAATGCCAGTTTTCAGCATGTAATGGCTAGAATATTTGATGGAGAAAGAACCAGTGACCCATGAGAAACTACTGACAAACATTCTCACATACCCAAGTTTCCTTTTTCTTGAGTGGGTTTAATCTTACTGTTGATTCTTAGGAGAGGTCATTTTGACAGGCTATGTTGGTGTATCTATATTTATTTTGGAATCTTTGTCCTGATGCTTTTCATGTGCCAATCTTAAGCAATCACATCAGCACATATTTGTTTGTCCATATATCTGTTCATCCAAATGTCCATCCAACCACACTCTAGGTTAAGGTCGATGTTAAACTTCTTCAGGTTTAATTTTTTAAAATACTTTTTATCTAAATGAGACTGGACAAAGGTTATATATCCAGTTATGCATGCACATTTGAAGGCACATCATCATGTCTGTGTAGAATTAATTTTGCATAATTTCTTCCATAATTGGGTTCATAGTATATGTAACTGTGATTTTTGGTTTCTTTTTTTATTCTTCAGATTATTCCAGCCTTGGTTCAATTTGCTGCGGAACTGGAATGTACTCGCTGTCACACATCCAGGTTACGTAGCCTTTTTAACATATGATGAGGTCAAGGCCAGACTTCAGAAATATGCCAACAAACCTGGCAGGTAGGAAGCTGAGTGTTCATAATTGCTATTTGCACTTTTTAGTGATTGTATTATACTGCAGAATAAGAACTCTTGAACTTTTTTCAATAATTTATTGGGGATTTGTTTATTTGGCGTGCAACAGTATATCATCGCAAGAAATGTTACATTGTGATGAGACAGTTGGACTAAAGTGCCTTGCCCAGAGATTAAACATTGCATCCAACTTGGGGAAGAAATAATCCTTCACCCATCTGGTCACAATTTTTTGAGTGACAACCATAGAGCCACTACAGCTCTTAGATTTAGTGGTGAACTAAATTTGTGCAGATGTTGACAATAAAGACTGAGGGATCAAGTTGCAAAAATAAATACTGAACATAAATGTACTTTGCACTTAGAGGGTATCGTCTTACATATGCTGTATAGCCATATTCCACTTGAGAGTCATTATTTCCACTTAGTCAAGAACTGGTCCAGATGGTAGAACATTTTCATTAGAACATATTCATAAAAACTGTTTTCTTAAATGATGGTGAGAGGTTGCATCTTGATAAACACTAAAGTGTATGTCAACATGGTCATGTAAGCGCAATTACTGAAATTAAATTAAATATTCATTGCTTTTGTAAAATCTAGGACTAACATAGTTTAACCAGAATCAATTCAGTCCTGATTGTGCAATGCTCTGCATCATATATGTCATTAAAAAACTTCAGACAAAAATTATTGATAACTGTGCACTTTTACTGACCAATTTCTAAACTGGATAGAGAAAAGAGGATGTTGAGTCTATAGTAACAAATAACAAGGTAGTTCAGTTTGTTTTTTTTCAGCATGATTGTGACATCACAGTCTGTGACATTCAGTCTGGTTTGTTCTGGATCACATTTAGGTTGACCTCATCGAAAAATGTCCTTTTTCTTTAACAGTGATTTTTGCTGTAAGTATTCCTTGGGGCAAGTAAATAATGAACTTCTGAGGAATATGGATGTATGAGGTTTCAAATAAAGTGAATAATTGCCGTCTATTGGTATGTGTAATCAAATTCAAAATAAAAAAGGACACCCATTACCGAAATAATCAGTACTGAATGCCTATATGACTTATATGATTTGTACTATATACTTCTAACTGCTGCCTCACTAGGTGCTTAGCATTAAGAGGTTAGTGTTAGGACTGGTCAGCCAGGTGTCAGGATAATGTGACTGGTGGGACATCATGCCACATGTCTGCGGCATGATGCCCCAGTGCTAGACATCACTATAAACTGTCACACTGCAGACATCGTAGCGATATGACTAAAAAAATTGTTAAAGGTACGTTAAAAGTCCAAAACACACACACACACACACACACACAGACACACCTGCATTTTATATTTAGGTTATGTGTTTGTATTTAGCTCCTGACCAGATGAATTTTTCTATGCTACAGCTCTCCCATATTATAATGTACTTCTGGACATATGACAATGCCACTAAGGATCCAGTGAGCAAAATCATTCCAATGTATAACAGTATGGTTTGAAAGAAAACAATGTATAGCATTAACTATGCTTGTAATAGTGGTTGTACTGGCAGTCACTCCATGGTTACTCAAAGCTTGTGACTTTCAGGAAGTAAAATAGGGCTTTTAGGGATGGACAGTGTAAATATTTTTCTGAGCAGATTTTAAGTACAATGCTTTAAGAAGAAGAAAGAAAAACGAAATAATTTCAGGATTTATTAACTCGTTATTGTACCTCTGATTTGATGTCAGAAGAAAGAATGTTCTTTTTTTTAATTGTTGTAGACCTTTATGCCCTGAAATAGGGGCCCACATTTTATTGTCAAGATGACTTTAGTCGGAATATATTTTCTGCATGATAATTAATGTAATGTTCACATTGGCTGCAAGAGATTAATATGGTCATTGATTACATGATTACATTCTGTTTAACATCTCTGTTTAACATCTCTGCTCATCATGTTATCATATGGAAAATTATTTCAGTTCTCATTTTAAGGCAGTGTTAATTAATATTAAAGTTGTTAAACAAAGATTAACACACCGTCTGCTTTTTGTTGTCCGGTTTCAGCTATGTCTTCCGGTTAAGCTGTACGAGACTTGGGCAGTGGGCAATAGGCTACGTTACCCATGATGGTCAGATTCTGCAGACAATACCCCAGAACAAGTCCCTTTGTCAAGCACTACTTGATGGACAGAGGGAAGGATTGTAAGTCCAGCAGTGACATAAAGCTGATTCGCACATGGCATTGGCCTTTTTTAGTGGCATAAATATTTTATATCACACTGTTACTGCTTTAAGTTGACTAAAATTTTTAACTGTTCTTTCTTTTAGTTAAAGTATTAAGTCTCTGTTCACTTATAGATATTTATAACACATACATTAAAAAATAACATGCATTTAAAGTGTTGGTATAAAGCAATTTGATATACCAGTACTATTGGTATATCAAATTGTGATCCGCCCATGGCGCAATAATAGGCATATATAAACATTCTCGCGAGCATCTGCAGTTGATTCTAGATCAGTGATCAATTTCCACACAGTCACTAGTGACGTATGAAAAATAACAATGAAAAGTATTAATAATCCCCGTTTTCTAAATTAATTTAATAAGGTACACATTTTCATCACAATCCTTTCTGCTTTCTGTTCTCACCTCCCCTCTCATGCATAACGGACAAACTGCACAGAAATGTGGAATAAGAGAGAAAAGGAATTTGGGCTGGATTAAAACCTTGAAATAGAAATTACACCAAGTAACCTACAAGAATATGGTTCGTCGTAATTATACGTGTGCACTTTCCGTGGGATTTATCTACAGTGTTTGTCAATGATACAGTGTTGCAAACCAGTAAATTCCTCGGTTACATGGTACACATACTGTGATATATTTAATGTTATGTTTTTTTTTTTGTTTTTAACATACCATAACCATAATGTTTTAAAAAATCAATTATTATTATTTAAATATGAAAATGTCCAAAGGCCTCTCTCTCTCTCTCTCTCTCTCTCTCTCTCTCTCTCTCTCTCTCTCTCTCCCCCTCTCTCTCTCTCTCTCTCTCTCTCTCTCTCCCATAGTAGCAAGATATGGGCTAAAATCTATGAATTGACAAAAGTTCGTGGATTTTATTTTGTGTCATCGCACAATATCTCTGGACTTATGAATGATGGTAAAAGTTAAGTCAAACCGACCAAAGGATGAGAGAGAGACAGAAAAAGAGTTTTAAAGTCAAACCGACCCGAGAGAGAGAGAGAGAGAGAGAGAGAGAGAGAGAGAGAGAGAGAGAGATTATGGTCGATTGTACTGTTGCTAAAGCAGAATAATGGCTTAGATCAACTGTAAATGTATTAAAATATTTTAATTACCTCTTGTTGGTTCGTCAGTTGGCTCAGTTTCTATTCCACATTAATTTCCATGCGCCGGTATGTGAAAGGCGTAGCTATCCAAGTGTTGCTAAGTTGCTCTACTTTTATCATTAAAACCATCGTTCATGCTTAAATCATTAAACCATCGTTCATGCTTAAATCATAAGTGTGTATTATATTGATATAATCAATGTGGAGAAAAATAGAAACCAAGAAAAGAAAACAATCAACTTATCAATATGCAGAGGTAATTGCAAATAGCCACTAAAGGCATAGAACTACATTTTGTAGCGGACACACTCGGGGATGTGAGGAGTTCATTCACTAGGTCAATACACGGCTGCCTGTAGTAAATCTGAACTCCGTTCAAAGGGTAAATATATGTATTTGTATGTGATATAAATAAAATATATGTACAGTATGTACGCTGTATCAATGATATACCACTCGTATAAATTTTTCATTAAAAGGAAACTCAGCAAGCTTCGTTTCCTTTTAATGAAAAATTTATACATCTCTTGGTATATCATTGATACAGCATACATACTATACATATATTCTATATATATATATATATTGTTATGTGAGGAAACATTTTATTACATGAATGAACATGGATGGGGTTGGGAGAGAATTTAAAAGAATTTGATGAAATTTATACACAAACCATCCTACAAATGCAGTTTTCTCTGTCACTGGCTCTTGTGTTTGGCCATTATGCAGATGTCATCTAGGTCACTGATCTTGGGCCCTCTCAGAGCTCTTGTTGAAATTTTCTATAAAAAAAAAGTTATGGTCCCAGTTTGAACTTTGAGCTTGTATTTCGACTGAATATATTGAATATTGAATTGATGGTCATATAAACATTGGGTTTTCACGTAAAGACTTCTTGTCAAATTGGTCCTGAGTGAAATGGTACTGATCTAACATCCAGTATGGCCACCAAGGCAGCCATCATAAAAATTGCACACTACTCCTCCTGAATGGAAAGTTATACTGTTGTGGGAATTTCGCCAGAAGAAATCTCATGAGCTATGGTCCCGAATGAAATGGTGCTACTCAGAGATCCAGTATGGCAGTCACCATGGCAGCCTTGAAAACCTTGTTATTGCTACTCTTCCCGAATGATGATCATATTGAAGACGTATGATGCCTTCTAGTTTATCCTAAATGAAAATGGTAGCATTTGGACAGCCAATATAGCTGCCACTTAAGCCATTTTTAAAATATTGCCATTGCAAGTCTTTGTGAATGGATGATGATCATATCAACATGGCATTTTCACATAAAGACGTGTTACGAATGTCTCATTAGTCCTTAATGAAGATGGTATCTGATGTCAAATGTGGCCACCACAGCAGCTATCTTGAAAATCGTGTTATTGGTACTCCTTCTGAATGAAAGTCTCATCAAAATGGGGTCTTCACTATCTGATGATGTCTAGTTGGTCCTATCTGAAAATGGTGCATTGGATTATTAGTGAAGAAATGTTTTTATGATACAGATTCTATTGTAGTATAGAATAAATAAAGTTATCAATGTGTGAATTGCATATTCAGTGTTTAATATCAGTATAGTACCTGCTACTGTTGTATTGCTTACCTTTTCCATAATGCCCCATCCCCCCTCCAACCTAAATATTCCCTCCTTCAGTTAATAATTGGAGGCCAAAAATAGAAATGAACCTGGTCCCAGTCTGATTTCTTAGTCATAGCGAGCAATTTGGTATTCCTTCCTTTTTCTTCTTGGTCTTGGCATGAATACTTGCACAAAAATTGCTCACTAGATTTTGACATTGTTATTGTTTTAAAATTTTTTCGACCAATCTTTTGCATTTATTGTTTTTCTCCTCAGTCCTTGTATTAATTGAGATCTTCTTGGTGTTGATAGAAACAGAAAGTTTTCACTCGTCATTGCTTTTTCCACTTTAAACGGATTTCTTCTGGGTGAATGCTTCAGGACAGAGATAAATGCCTTGGTCAGGAATGCCATGTGACCCTTCAACTGGGCAATATAGCTAGATCTGCAGGACACATACCTGAACATTCCCATCATCCTGCATGACAGGAAATACCTTTGGTTTTCTCTTATTTAAGAGGTATTTCAAATTCAGGTTCTTCGTTCAGATTTGCGGAGCCTTTAGCAGGATGATGGGATAATAGGCACTTAATTCAGCCTTGCATTTGCCCTCAGTACTTTTAGCAGGGTAATGGGGATCATGGCTCTTAATTTTGGCCTTGTATTTTCCCTCAGAACCTTTACCAGGGTGATGGGGATAATGGACTCTTAATTTGGACTTGCCTTTTCCCTCAGAACCTTTACCAGGGTGATGGGGATAATGGACTCTTAATTTGGACTTGCCTTTTCCCTCAGAACCCTTACCAGGGAGATGTAAATAATAGCAGGTTACTTTAGGGATCACTACATCCTCCATTATTTTGACTGATTGATGCATAATATTCTCAGTTGTACTCAGTTGTACTCTCCTAAAGGAGCTTTTCCTCTTTGGTTGATGTTGACTCTTTGGTTCTTATTCCTGAATTAGAGAAATTTGATCTCATCCCTTCTCAGCAATGAATTTCCTTACCACTTAAGGCAGAGTTCATGACCCACTAGACAGGACAGGTCAGAATCTGTTCTTCATAGCAAGTTTAATGTCCAAGACTTTGTTATCAGCTTGCCTTTGCTTTGCTATCATAGCAGCTAACTCTGAGCATGACTAGAGATATAAAGCCCCTTGGAAGAATTTACTTGCAACAAAACAACCTAGAAATACGGGCAGAGTTTCTAGCCCTACAGGGATGTGCCAACTGTGTAAGGAGGTGTTGTGTTATGGTTGCCTCATAAAAACACCTGTAAGCATCAGGAAGATACTCTTAGCATGAAAGTTTGAAATCTTCTTTCATGGCAGTCTCAGAGGTTATCATTCTGACAGTCCACTATATTCCGGGCAAAAGGAAAGTCATTGTTGACATCCAGTCCAGACAGGGCTGTGTGATCCTCACGGAATGGTCTCTGTATCAATTGGTAGAAGAGGCCCTTTTTCATCTGTGAGGTAGAGTATTAGTGGGCATTACCAGAACCTCTTTATGAACCTTTGAGTGAAACTTTCTTTGAAAACCTTACACTTAAGACAGTCTTCCTCCACAATAGTCATCATTCAGTAATCAACTCAAACATTTGGTAGACAAGCCCAGGAGAGGCAGAACCTGGGTCTGTCCTGCACGACAACCCACAGATTCTTCACCTTCATATTTGACTCATTTGAAAAGGTTCAGTCTGCTGAAACCAGTTTTTGAACAAGGTAGCCATCTGTATGGTCCAGTCTATGAGGCATTCCACTTCCAAAATTTATGATACAGAGTAGAAAATCTTCTGTGATGTGTTGTTCCTTGCTGTCCAAATTAAATACTGTTTCAGACTTTCTTCTTTTCATTTTGTGGAAAGGGAATATTCTTTTTCTGCTGTTAAGGATTATAGGGCAGCCATTGATAACACTGAAGTTCTCTAAGAGTCCCACCGTTGGGTTGGTCCCTTATCTTTTTGGTCTCGTCAGGTAGTTTAAGTTTCAGAGACCAGTATCTTGCTGATTAATGTCTATTTGGAATCTTTCATGTGACCTTTATGTGTTATCTAAATTCCATGTGAATCTTTGAATGAAGCTTCATTCAAGAACCTTACTCTTAAAGTCTTCTTCCTCTCCATAATGTCTGCAAGGAGGAGTGAGCTTCTTGTCTTGTCAGTGGAAATGGGTTGTTTATGGTTCAGTGATAATTAGGACTCAGTTTTCATTTCTTTGCCAACCAGGGCTTATGGCCAAGAATCAGCTACCTTCAGTAGCTACAGTTCATTTTGAAATTCCCAGTCTTAGTCACGTCTGTACTGGGGACGATCAAGATAGGCTCCTTTGCTAAGTTAGTGCCCTAAAGTTCATTTAAAGGGCACAGAAAGGTTTGGAGTTATCTCTTTCTACCTCTCAAGGGTTCCTCTGATATTTCTGATGGCACCATTTCCTGTCTTTCATGAGAATTGAAGCACATAAGGTTAGTGCTTTTACTACATCTTGGGCCTACTTTAACTACTCCTTTTATGATGAAATTACGAGAGTAATCTTTTGGCAGTCTCACTAACTTTTCATCTTTTACCTTCAATTTGGCACACCAAAGTGGAGGCATTTATTCTTTGGATCCGGTTGTGACAACAAAGCATGTGGACAAGCCATCTGCAAGCTTATAGGTATGAACTTTCCTACCATAAGGAAAGTTCATTGTTTTCTTATGCAGTTTTTAAATCCACTGGTCACAGAACAAAAGAAATTATAGAATGGTCTGCTTGCCCATCGTCGGTTCATCCATTATCACAAGTTTGCTAACACTAATCGTCTTAAACTACTTGGAGGTTTACCATAAAACAATACCTATGCATTCATCCCATGGTCTAGGTCAGCAGTTCCCAACCCTCTGTTTATGACCCAATTCAGAGAGAGGGGTCCATAGTGGCCAAAGGCTCATCAGAACAATATTGTTTTTGCATTTATGATGCTGAAAGGTAACCTGATGGTCAGGATCCTGTTGGTGGCCAATTTAGGGTCTTAACAAAGAAAGGTTGAGAACCACTGGTCTAGTTAGTGCAGAATGAAATAGTGCCACTTGGACATCCAGTATAGCTGCCACTACAGCCATTATGAAAATTTTGTAAATGTTGCTGCTTGGACATCCAGCATGGCTGCCACAGTGGCCATCTTAAAAATGTGTTATTGCTACTTCTCCAGAATGGATGGTTGTATCAATATGGAGTATTTACTAAATGACTTCTTATGATGTGTAGTTGGTCCTAAATGAAAATGGTGCTGGTCAGGCTTCTATTATGGCCACTACAGTGGTGGTCTTGAAAATCATTATCACTCCACTTGAATGAATGGCCATATCAACATTGGGTTTTCACTGAAATTAATATGATGTCTGGTTGACCTACATGAAAATGGTATTGATCTGACTTACAGTCTAGCCACCCCAATGACCGTTTTGAAAATCATTTTACATTATTTCAGGGGCCCCGAGTGGCCGAGTGGTCTAAAGCGCTTACTGTTACGGATCACTGCCATCTCACCTCTGTCTGCATGAGTTCGAGTCTCAGGCTCGGCTAACGTGGGCACGTGAGAAAGCCTGCAAGTAACTTCTCGTGGGTCGGTGGTTCTTCCCGGGGTTTTCCAGGGTTCTTCCTCCACCAATTATACTGGCCGCCATGTATAGCCTATCTTGTGCTGAAAAATGGCATTAAACCCTACAACAACAACAACAACAACAACATTATTTCATCTAGATGCCTGGACATATCAGTATTTTGCTTTCACTGAAAGGCTTCTTATGATTGTCTGGTTGGTCTGAAATGGAAAAATGGGCCCTTGGTGGCACTCTAAGGCACTCACCTTTACAGATCACTCACTTTTCTTTTTGAGAGTTTGAGTCTTGGCTCGACAGATGTGAGCATGTGAGAAAGCTTGCCAGTAGCTTCCCATGGATCACAAGTTCTCCCAGGGGGTCTTTCTGGGTTCTTCCCCAAACAAAATATACTGGCTGCCATTTATAGCCTATCATCAGCTGAAAAATGGCATTAAAACACCACAAAAGAAAAGAAAAAAGCCTTAAATAGAAAGGAAGCCAATATGATATTCAATATGGCCACAGTGGTAACCATATTAAAAATCTTGTTATTACTTCTCCAGCACAATAAATCAAAAGAGGAAGGTATTTTCCATATGTTGGCAATGACTAAGGAATCAGACTCAACTCATGTTATATTCTGGGCCTATAGTTAAAAATTGGAGGAAGTAGTATCTAGCTTGGACCGGGGACTTGGTGTCCCATAAAAAGATAAGCAAGGCAATAATAACAAGTAAGTATTGCATAATTAAATTTAGTTATACCTCACCTTTACTCATTTTGCTTATTTTTCATAAATATTTTATATCACAGATGTTCTTAGTGTTGTCATTAGCTGAAAAATCCACTGGATTTACTTTTATACAGAGTTCTAATTGATATGGCTGTGTGAATTTTGTCTCTTTTCAGTTTCCAATTCCCTGATGGACGAACTGTCAACCCTGATTTGAGTTTCTTGGTGCATGACCCCCAAGAGGACCATATCCGAGTTACTCAGGAGCAGTATGAACTATACTGTGAGATGGGCTCCACCTTCCAGTTGTGCAAAATATGTGCCGAAAATGACAAGGACATTAAGATAGAACCTTGTGGCCATCTTCTATGCACCCCTTGTCTCACACAGTGGCAGGTTTGTATTTTCATTGCTCGTATGTACATATATCATTAAGAGTACTACACCACCTTACCAAAATTAGGTCACTTTGCCCTACTTTTTAGCACTTCATTGACCACCTTTTTCTTTTCTGTTTCAGTCAATTTCTTGAAAACGGTTGTACAGTCATCAGATTTTATGGATATATTATGTGATAGAGATATATTATGTGTACTACACAGCATAACCACAACATTTGCAAACAATCCCTGCTGTCTTCTGAAGGATCCATTTTTTTTTCTTTAAGATAATCGTGTTTTAAAGGATTTTTTGGGTGTTACTTTTATGTGTTATTTTTTTTTAATTTTATAGAATTTTTACATCTTTATGTTATATGTTTTGTCTTGTTGTGCTTAGTTACATGTTTATTTGGAAGGCTTTATCTTCCTAATTTTTGTTCAGTTCATTTTTATGTTTTTGGAATGCAACCATTTGTTGGCATTACATAACCAATTTTGTGCTGAGATGACATACATACATACATACATACATGCATGCATACATTTCATAAATCTTTTAGTCAAATGCAGTTCCTTTAACTGATATATCCTTTCATTCATACCTATTGATTGAGATTGCTTCAAATTGTTTAAATATTACTTCATTTTAAAGCATCCTAGAAGAAAATTGATCAAAGGAACCTATTTTCTTGCACTGTTAACCTCATACCCAACATAAATTCTTTGCCATAAATGCCTTTTCTATTAGCGGCTTATCGATAAGTAAAAGAATGCTGAAGATGCCATATTTTGCTTAATCTTGAAACAATACACCAATGAGTACAAATTAATAATTGATAAATAAATGACCAGATATTTTTTACCTGTGGCTGTTTTGAGATTATCAATGTCTTACACTTTTGCCTTACAGGATTCTGAGGGTCAGGGGTGCCCCTTTTGCCGTTGTGAGATTAAAGGTACCGAGCAAGTAGTGGTTGACCCATTTGACCCCAAAGGACCATCCAAACCTGACCATAAAACAGTAAAAGATGAGAACATGGACGATGAGGATGAATCAGAGGTTATCAATATGAGTTATTTTATTAGTTTGCTTGTAGAAAGTACGAGAGACCTTATGCCATACCCCACTGTTTCCCTTTACCCTCATTTGTGCTTCAGGGACCTCCAAAATTTGAATTTGACCCCCAGTTTTGTTACCAGAGTTTGTTTTTTATTCAGTCTGACCCCAATTCTGACACCAAGTGAATTTTTTGACTCTCAGTCTTTCACCATAAGGGATACACTGCCATACCCACAACATTGGCATATTAGTCCCATACAGTTTTTTTTATTTAGTTATCAGACTTCTGTTTTGCTGCCATCTTTACTCACTATATCTTCATTAGACTGAAGATAATCCTCATATCGTTAGGATCCACCCCAGGAAAATGTTGGTCACAGTAACCTACCTTTATTACACCAAAAACTTTGTTTACTAAATATATCAATTTAAAGCACTCAGAAAGAAAGTTTGCCACAGTGACCTTCATTTCCACACTGATGACTTAAAATTATTTTCAGGGCTGTTCCATTAAAACATATACCCCACGGGGGGAAGGCACTTTCAAAATCAACCAACCCACAACAGAAGCAGTTTAAAAAAATTCTGATCCACCATCAGATATGTTTTAATCGAAAAACACTGCCCCCTGGAGAAGCATATTTTTTTTAACATAATTTCAGGCTATGGGTTAGTGGGTGGTAGAAGCGATTTTAATATTGGGTTGGGGACAGAAGCAATTTAAATGACAGCTGGCTGGAGGTAATCACTGAATTCTTATAGATCATATAATCTACTGCATATTTTTATTTGTATTCATTCATTATAATAAATCTTTTGTCCTTTTGTTTGTTTGTCTGTCAGCCATGTATGTCTCTGATACTGTGAAATCACAAATTTTCTTGGTGGCTTATTATTTGTAGATGTCATTGATCAGTCCCTTAATAACTACTAATTTAATGTCTATGAATATAGATTTTATATTAGGGATTTCTATTCTAATACAGAAATCATGAATTTGTATCCTTACTAAACTGTGTGTTTACTAAAGTGATCACTATGTTTTGCTATTTTTCTTTGTTCTCAGGCATGCTGCTTTTGATTAGAATAATAGTTAAATCTTGTATTGCTTTAAATGTGTGGTCAGATGCTATGATTCCCTTATTATTTTTTTCAATAAATGTTTTGGTAAACGTATAATAAATGATTTGTCAGAAAAAATCATTAATGCCTGTGAAAGTGATGCCGCATTATTTCTGCCAACTTTTACACTGTATCATTTCTTGTAAGGGATCATCCATAAAGGACGTCCGCAAAGATGGGGGGAGGGGGGTTGTTCAAATGCAGACAAGGGGGGAGGGGGTTTAAAGGACCTTGCGGATGTCCGCACACTAGTATTTTTTGTTTTGATATTCTGTGTTGAACAGCTGCTTTATGCCTACTGTGTGTATTCCAGTATGTTTTGCGGACGTCCTTTATGGGTGATACCTAAGTATGAATTATTTGTTAATTTCAATTTGTACGATTTGTGCCACAGAATATATATGAATGGGTTGGCATTAATACATAGGTCTGGCCCCCAGTGCCTGAGGTTCATTACATGGCCCACATATCAACCCTGCTAGATGGGGATGTCTGCAGCCGGGGGAGGGGGGGGTAAGCCACATGCGAACAAAAGCGGACAAGGGGAGAGGGGGGTTAGGAAAACAGGTATTATCTGTGGACGTCCTTTATGGACAACCACTAAGGAACATATATTTCAGTTACTGACGTCTTATTTTTATGCCTTGTTGCAAGACTAATATAAAGTTTTAAAAAAAAAAAAGAAATATAGCAAGTCAAACATTTTTATATCATAAATTATATTTTTAAAAATGGATGAAAGTCAAGGAATCATTTTTTTCCCAGAGTATTCGTAAAATCAGTGTCGTTGCAGTTAACTGTATTGTCAACAGCATCATCATCATCACTGATGGTCTAGCAGTAACATTCTGCACTTTTAATCCAGTTGTCACAAGTTCTATCTCCCACTTCAAGTCTTTCATACGAGACTTATACATATGGTAAAAGATGATTGTCTTTTGATACAGATCTGAGGGGCTTCCAAGGCAGAGTGGTACAAGATGCTTGTCATGTGGTTACTTGCCTCCAATGTGTTCTTCCTCCACCTAATATACTGTTAACCCCACCCAAAAAAAACAAACCAAACTAAATCAACCAACTAATCAACTGTGGCAACAGCAGCAAAGGTACTAGTCCATCATTTTTGCCACAGCTGTATGAGTTTATAAACTTTGACTCTAGTAATTTTTGTAGACCTTTGAATATTGTCAATTATGCCTTTCTGACAGTTACCTAAAAGTCATCATCAGTTGGTACAAACGGATTTTTCATGGTAAACATACGAGATGGAGAAGTCTTGAGCAATCCTGCATCACACACTGCCAAAAAGTTTACATTTTAGCTCACTTAAAGTTTTTCTAGCAATGTCCATTGTTCCAACCAGAACTGTTATAACTTATTCAAGCTATATTCACCGATATCTGGAGATGTGCATCTGTAATAAATATTTGTAACAAAAGTATGAGAATGCATCAGTGTTTTTCAATGATGCATTTGAACTGAACAACAACCAGAATCAACAAACCAAGAAATGAAATTATTCACATCTCTCAGGCAGAAGTACAGTGTATAATCATAATCTGCCAAAAGATTTTTCAATCTTTAAATTTGCCAAATTTTTTTCCAATCATACTGATTCAGTGGACATAATCATCAGAATGGACAGAAACAGACCGAAACAGATATAACCAGATGGTTAAAATCGATTTGAGTAGCTAAATTCATTTGGTTTAATTAACCGTACACCCTTTATTGTCTTCCCTTTGATGTAATTTCTTACTGAGGCTGAGAAAATAATGTTGCACACATCAAAAAAGAGGCACACTTCTACTCATTATTGTTGTTATTATACTTCTCCATTCCAGCCTCTTCTTATGATCTTGTCTCCCCACATACTGTTTGTCTTGTTTATAATATGTATCTAAATTTGTCACTTACTTTTCCTACTACTATACTGTTTGTGAATATGCATATCAATGTGAAATGCAACGGGGAGACTAAATCCAAGATAGAAAACCTCTACAGTTCTGGATGTATTCTGCTTGGATTCCATGTTTCTGCACAAAACTCAAAGTTCAAGACTCGCGGTACTAATTTAGTTCCCATTGTAAACCTGTGCAAACACCATGATATTAAAATTCAATAACTTAAAATTTTGAGTGCTCATGATCACATTTGTATCAGTATAGACACATCTATGAAGACAGCTTTTGTGAAAAGAAAACCATAACAGCTGCACCATTTTCTGGATTGACACAAATTTGAAATGTGTGCTTTCAATACTACACAGAAGAGTCAGCTGCTGATTTCAGTAATGAGTCTTCCAAACTCAGGTCTGTAAAGTGACAGAAATTATGTTAATAAAACAATGTCCCTGACTTTTATCAGTTACATGTGGGACAAGCTCTCAAAAGATTCTTTTTACTAAAATCGTACTTTCATTATCAACCAATCAGGGACAATCAAACCATGTATACTCTATTTTATCTTCACTAATTTATAGTATGGTTCTCGTTCTTTCATATCTGTAGTAATGCTAGTCCTTCAACAACTCTCAATGGTTGTATGCCTTTTTCGACCATGCTGACTGGACACACTGTAAGATAATGTTCAAGTAACAGAAATACCATGGGATAACCAGAGACCAATAAAATCAAATAAAATGGTCAAGTTATCAACCCTGCAGGGATGCTGCCAGGATTTCAGCATTTAATCAAAGTTTTGTGTGTGTGTGTGATCTCCAATGAGGAAGTGGTGGCAGGAGGAATAGCCATTGTTAATATCTCCCTAACACTTAAATATCTGTCACTCTTTCTTACTGTTCCACTCTGTTAAGGCTCTACTGAAATCAAAATACTCAGAGAGATGTCATCTCTAGTTGTATAGCAATTATTACTGTGATGTCATTGGGCATGGTCACATGGTTGTGGTGGGGTCTTGGTTGGGATGGCAGAAAGACCATAGGCTTACTCCGTATTTTACAGCTAATTACGATGTTGTCAAAAGAATTAAAATTTTTCTAACAATTCTGTTGGATTCGGATTATATACTTGATTCATAGTCAATGAATAGGTTCTAAAACTGATGTGTTTATTTGGAACCATGTTCCTCCATCACATTCAAGATTTGAATATACCAAAGGTGAAATTAAAACAGTTGCATCCTAAATTACTATCATGGCTACTTTAAATGTTATTTAATGTGAGACTTTAATGCCAGAACTCATAGGTTCAGTGATTTTTGGGTTAAAAAATGAATTTCTTCCCAAACAACTCAATTTGGTGCAGATTACAATGTTTTTTAATGATACTGAGAATTCTTGATGTGTAAAAATTGCACAAGAAACGAACAACATCAGATCAGGAAATTGATACCACTTGGGAAAAACTGATAGGAATACGCAGAAATAATGAAAGTATTATTTAAATGGAATATGTGGTTACAATACGAGTGCTGGTTCTACAACTTTGCAAAATACATCTTGTACAACTATTCTGTTGTTTCTAACAACACTCTGTAATATGGCCAGAGATCTCGGAAATGCTTAATTACGCGTATTTGGACGCAAATTTTTGATTTGGGACGCAGAAAATCACCCACACAGTAGTCCTCCGTACGCACGTTTTTGTTGCAAACAGGAAAGTTTTGCGGCAGAATAAATATGTTTTAATCACTATGAAAACTGAAGCAATGCTTTTATTTTAGTTTGTTGCTGACTTCTTTGATCAAAGGTCGCCGGCTTGCTTTGATGAAGGTGCGTGTGTTATTGAAGGCGCCACTAAAGGCTCCCTTTGAAGGACCAAACAAATACCCGTTTGTTATTGCTGCGGCAACATCAAATAATTGTAGAACATTGAGACAATTTTTTTTTTTTTTTAAATTTCCTGAGTATATATCGGTGCTTCAGAGGTAATCAGTGTTCATTGAAGTTGCAGCAAAACTATTTATTTTTTTGTTTTTTGTCTTTTTTTTTAATTGCCGTCGTGTGGTCGACTGTAGTCATTTCACGTTCCCGCCCTCAGAGGTGGTCGATTGTAGCTAGTCAGTTGCATGACTAGTTTGATTATATTACAGCATACAGTATCAAGGCCAGATATCAGCATAAGCGGATTATGATATAACAATGCACTGTTAGGGTGGTTTGTCAATATGAAATAAGGATTTGTTTATGTAACAATAGATTCCAGTGCATTTTTATATCCAAGTTTGTGGCTTCCTGTCATGGTGCCTTTGAATTTCTCCACTCCAAACCCAAGACTGTATATACCATTTTTATCAGCCAAAAATGTTGTCGCCAAAAATATCGCCAGATGGTATATTTTGTCGCCAATAAGGAAAACAAAATCACAATTTGCGACACTGGTGAAGCCCAATGCGATCACTTTTATTGATTTCATTTCCGATTGGTGCCGTATAAATATTGCCTGCGAACTCGAAATCAAGAGACTTGGACAAAATGCCGTTTGCAAATTTAGACAAGTATTTTGGGGTGAAACGGAAAAATGAAGAAGATTTCAAAGAGATTCAGAACTGTGCTACAGTTGCTAGAACTGACAGTTTGGATGCGACAGTAGCCAAGTGTAAGAAGAAAGTATGTGATGCCTGGCTTAGTGGGGACTGCAACTTTTGCTGGTGGGACTCCTATTTTTACCAAATTAGGAGTCCTGGACTCCTAGTTTTAAAGTCCTAACGAGACCTCTGATGGCAATAATTTTTGCACACATGAAGTTGACCCACTTTATACTTTAGTCTCTTGCTCATTAATAGTTTTAGATTTTACAACAAAACTATGCACATTTTACCTTTATCACACCTTTAATACATGATCACAAATATTTAGACTGTAAGAAAATAGAAGTTACAATTTTATTAAAAGTATTGGTACCAGTAAAACTAAAGGAGATGGTAAAAAAGAATCAGGATGAAACAGATTAGTAGTGTAGTAAAGAATCTATATATCAGAATGACATCAAGTATTTTTTCATCAATTTCATCATTAGTTAATGACACTGCTTCAAAATGTTGTGTACTAGATAATAATAATCCAATTTGCAATACAAATACCAAATGATGGCTTGGAACTAAGTGCCAAAAGGTCTGCAGAAAATATCAACATCCTCAAAATATACATAGGAATAACCAAACACAAACAGGACAAATTTTATCCATCTTGCTTTGAGTTTACACATTTCAGTCAGTTTCTTATGTTTATTGTCATTTAATTTTTGCACATAGAGAGCATATACTTCATTTGGTAATACATCTGCATGATATGAAAGTTAGTCTCATTATTCTTTTGTTGCCATAGTGGTTCTGCCAACTAGAGATCTACACACACTTAATTATGTTGTATGGGGATTCTCTGATGTTCCCTATGAGCATTAATATGTTGATTGTTTCTGAATATGATCCTCCTCCTCTGAGTACGAATATTATTCTGTGCTGAGAACTCCCTTTCATTGCCTGCTGTCTGAAGTGCATATGCATAACTAGCCTGAACAAGTTATTGTTCTTTATGGTTGTGTAATTTTCAACATCTCACAGGTATGGCCTCATGGCCATGAATATTCTCTTCGATATCTCTCTTCCAAAAAGAAAAGTTTTCACTAACATGAACTCTGCCAAAGATTTACTTCCATGAATCAGTGCTTTGCTGCCTCTTATGCCAGATTTTTTCTCTTTAATAATACTGTATTAGGGTTTTAAGTCCAACATTCCCATAGTCTGCTTGTTCAGACATGAGTATCTTGAATAAATATAACCGGTATCCTGTCCATCCAACATGTATATCGGACTCGCACTCAACATCAATTTTGGGCTCAAAATCACACACTGGTATTTCCAGTGACATTTTCCCAATGTCCAACAGACTGATATACATGAAATTCATTGTCATCATAGCTATCACCAGCCAGTATTTGCCGACTGAAAACGTCGTCTGATGACAAACCCTGTTGTGATTCAGCCATTTTGGTTTCCTGTGTGGCCCTTATTTGAAACACGGATTTGTTAAACTTCCATGATGAAAGTAAGGTTAAAACTCCCATAAATGTATGTTCCAGGGCCAAATGAACCAATCAAATTTAGTTTAACAGCCATTCATGTTGAACCGAAGTATCCAGCTATTTTAACGTTTGCCTTCCTGAGTCTGGATGTCGCATCAAGCGCTGCTACACTGCTACTGGCAGCGCGAATTACATCGCGAAATGCACTTTTAAAGTTGAAAGCTGAATAAAAATTGCATACTGCGCAAAGCACATTTTATATCCGCGACGTTGACGTAATTTGGGGAACGCGTATTACTGCTTTAAAAGTACGCAAATTCAAACAAATTAGGTGCACTCGTGTGTACTGGCATCATTTTCCGACCCAATGTTTTATTCACGTTAGACCGTTAGGAGGGGGTTAGATGCAATTTTAAATATATATTCGTTATTTTTTCTGACAACCCCACCAGCAATTTCTCATTTTGTTAACACAACCCACAACAGAAGTGATTTTCCTCATCAACCTTCCACTGTCAGAATCAAAATAGTTTGAAACACAACCTCCTACAGAAGTTTTTTGGAAGTGCCATCCCCGGGGGGGATATATGTTTTACTGAAACAGCCCTCAGGTTAAACTCATGTAAATATTTTGTCCTTGTAAATCTCCAGATGCATGCATCATGTCTACAAGAAACCCTGATTGATTCCTCGTATTATTATTCTTTTCCCAATGGAAAGTAGGTCATGATAGGTCTTAGTGACTTACTTTCCTTACTCCAATTGCTTTGTTGTATGCATTCAATTCCCAGTGTCAAACAAACATTCATTCAGGTGAGGATGGTTGTCTCTCTGACAACTCTTGTTATATCAGAGTTTTAATTTTCCTTGATGCCTGTAATTAAATGCATGATTGTTACCTGCTGCTAAGGTGAAGAGAAATAGAAATAATTTCTGTCTGTCCATATTTCTTCTTTAAATACATTACCCAATCATAATACCTTAGGAGAACTACTACAACCTTGCAAATCCAGCTTATCCAGAAAGAACTTTTAGCTAAAAAAGGCTAAAAGTTAACTGCCAACCTAGGTATTGGGCAGAGTGATCTCCCATTGATATACAGATTGGCAGCAAAACCCATGAATATCCCAGTCACTACTTCTGCTCGTGCCAAGAAGCACGCTTTCACCATGCAAGGCCTCACAAAAGCCAGAATCAACATTGATACAAGTTGGACTAGTTCACGCTTAACAAGGAAAGTCTACTCCATCTGTATTTTGAACTTTTCTTTCTTTCTATGTTGATAAAGTTCTACCCTTTCAATTTAAATGCACTTTGTTGTCTTTATACATTTAACTGTACTTAGGTACGTGCAAAGGTAGCCTATGTGACTCCACAAATAAGTTCAGGCTGTACTTTTAATTTATGTTAACATGCAAGTCCCTGAGACCCATAGAAAACTCTTACTATATGTATAATTCCACAACGATACCATGCTTCACTGCATTTACCTGTATGGGTATTTTTTTTAACCTGTCACAGGTAGCATGAGGAATTATTTTGGTTTCTACCTGGACACGTCATAGTTGTATGAAATTTGCTATTTTCCAGGCAACACTATAAGGCATAGCTCTGCACTGACTTAAATAATAAGAGACAGGTGCAGAGTTACAACAGGTTTATACATTCTACTCAATTTGTCTTACAGATTAGACCATGAGCAAAGTGCAGAAACACACGACTGAGGGTGAAGACACTATAAGCCTACATGCTGACATGCCCTCAGTATGGGAAATTTTGGTGGATAATGGAGATAAATCATCCAGTCACAAAATATCAGAAATTTACGTAATCAGAGACAGCACCTATATCAACCTCACAAGACTCATTGCTGGCAATACTTATAAGCCTTGCCTTCTCAGGATTCCACTCTACAGCTGTTGATGATAATCAACAGAACTAAATACCCACATCACTTGGATCAAACATCCTATAACCCATCCCAAAGTTACGACTTGGATGACGTCCTTCCTACTAACAAGGCCTATTTCCATATCGACTGGCCTAGGCCTACAATAAAGGATCTTCAGGGACAAAGACTTTAACACAAATAAGTATCCAGAAATCAATCTGTCGTCCAGTCTGTCAAACCCAGTGTATACAGATAATTATGGAGACCAGTCTAACCCATATATGGCCTCACTAAACTCGACATTTACGATGCTGAGCCTAGTTCCTGCCACCTCTCAATTCTCTCAACCCATTGTACAACACAAGGGAATCTTTAATTGGTGAGCAGTGGGAAATCACCATTTCTACATCAAGGCGCACCACAAGTTTTGTCAGTGGCAGACTTCAACACTCTTTGTGAGCTCCTTGAATCAGGCAACAGCCTCACCTCATGCAACCAAAGACGACAATGCTTGGTCTCAGGCACCTTCACTTCTTGATTTCACTATGTTGGGGGGAAGACTCAGTCTTCAGAACTTCAGTTAAAGAAGTTCTGTATCTTTTTGCTTCTTGAGTTCCACCCACCTCCTCCTCCTACCTTATCAACCTCATGGACCAGAGCTTCAGGATCTTTTGATCTTGTCATGAAAAAGGAAGAATCAAACTTAAAATTACTTATGCAGTCTGGCAGATTCACAGGCATTTTAAATTGTATGGCATCATCCATTGTGCATAAAACATCTTCCATAAAGTTTTTGTTGGTGGTTCTACTATTGCCATAACATTTACTTTTCATTTGGAAATCCCTACAGTTGACCAGGAATATCACAGATTTGGGAATGATAAAACCATACCCTATTCATATGGTTTGAATATCTTTTAATGACACAGATTGGTCTGCAGTGTAGTAGCCTTGGGCTTTGTTGAACCTGGTATAGATGGCTTTCTTCAGCAGGTGGAATAGAGCTCATCACCTCTTACTCCTAATTCCATGGTACATAAATGGGAGTCATTCTTTAGAATGGCCTGGGTCTTGAACAGATCTGCTCAACATACTTTATCCAGTGCCATCACAGCAGGTGCAAATTCTCAATTGGCAAACAAGATGCACTGCTCTCTACCGCCACCTTCTTTAAGGATCATCATAAGGCCAAGCTATGATCACAACCATTATCCTCTAATCTACTTTTTGATGGCCAGTTCAACAAAGTAAGCAAGTAGGACACTAAAGAAACAAATTTTCCCACACCTCAACTGCAACACCAATACAGGGACGTTTTGGGAAAACAAGAAAAGGAACCAAGGGGCACGACTCAAACACAAACCTCTGACAGACTGCTGTCTTTCGTCATGTCAAAGGCCATGGTTCTTGATATAACTGCACAGGGCTGTTAGCCCTGGATTAAGTGGGTTATTCACTCTGAATATTGAAAAATAAGTTCAACTCAGATGACTTCAACTCAGAAGGTTAGAGCACTTGCCAGAAGCATCAAACCATTGACCAGAACTGTTCTCTAACTGATATTATCCATGCCATGCAGGTGGAGATCTGAGTCCACATTCTCCAGTTTTTACCTCAGAGATCTTTCATCCCAAAGGGCTCAACTCAATCTGGTAGGTCGCCATTCATGGTTGTTTGGCAGCTTTGTAAGACTTGGCTTCATGACTTGTGCTGCATTAGCAGGAGGGAAAATTTTCCCTTTTCAAAACCACTCCCTGACAGACTGAGTCTTCTCCAGTCAGGTTACTTAGAAGCTGTCCCGCATATCTTAGGGGACTGGAGATGGCATCTCAGGAGTAAGAGGATGTACCTCCCTCCACCTCTTACCTATTCTTCTAAGGTATTATGATTGTGTAACGTATTTAATGAAGAACTAATTCTAATTTTTTCTAGTACAATGTTTCTTCACGAATACTTACCCAATCAAAGTACAAATACACTCTCCCAGCCTAACTGCAGTTACATTCTTATAAAGAGTGTGCCTTATGTTCCAGAATTAACTGAGATATTTATGGGTTTTCCCCCCAATCCCTAGGTGGGCAGATAACTTTTAGCTCTTTTTATCTGGGAGGGCTGGATTTGCGAATTAGTAGCAGTTCTCCTAAGGTATTATGATTGAGTTAGTATTCGCAAAGAAACATATTTTAGTAGAAAAATTGGTTTACATCTGAATGCTTAGCATCCATATTTTTTGACCAGAAGAGTTTATTTGATGGCCTGTCATTCCTTTGTTAACACAAGATTATTTTATCACTCGTCCTGCAGGGAGGATTGCCATGAAACATCACAGGCACGCTTATTCCAAGGTCTAGTTGGTCCTCAATGTAAATTATGCCCCTAAGACAACCAGTATGGCTGCCATTGTGGTCATCTTGAAAATTTTATCACTACTTCTCCTGAATGCTTGGTCATATCAATATGTCTTTTTTACAGAAAATCTTAATATGATATCTAGTTGTTTCAAGTGAAAATCGTCTTGCTCTGGTACCAAATAAGATCGCAGTGTTACCATCTTGAAAATCGTATTGCTGCTTCTTCTTAACAGGGGAACCATAGTAGCGCAGTTGGTGGAGTGTTGAACTCTAATTAACAGGTTGCAGGTCAGTATCCAATCAGACAAGCCTGGGTCTGCTGGCACCTTGATGTGTTTTTGGGAAAGGCTCATAGCTCCCAATTTCTCAACATGATGTCACCAAATAAAGTGCCGAAAGGGCCATTAGTCATCCAACCACCATGGGCTATTCACATAAAGAGGTCACATGATTCTAGTTTGACCTAAATGAAAATTCTGATCTGATGTCTGATATGGCCACCATGAATGCCATCTTGAGAACCTAATCCTCTTGAATGGATGGTCATATCAATGTAGTGTTGTCGTTCAGAGACTTTTTATGATGTCTAATACAGAATGAAAATGGTGCCCCTGATACATCCAGTATGGCTGCCACAGTGGCCATCTTGAGCTACTCCTTGTGAACAGCTGATTATATCAACATGAGGTTTTCACTGAAAGTCTTATGATATCTAGTTGGTCATAAATGAAATTGGGACCGATTTGACATCAAGTATGGCCACCATGGCAACCATCTTTAAAACATGGGTGGTCATCTTTAATAGCCTGTTATCACTACTTTACTTAAATGGATGGCTCTAGCAACATGGGGTTTTCACTATGATGATCTTGGAATCTTGTCATTCAGCTTTTCAGAAAAGCACATGATTTTTTTTGTTGGAATCATATACCAACAATGGAAAATCTTTCAACCATATTTCTTGGAACTTCCTCGTTTGATCTGATTTACTCTCACTGCTACTCTCATTTGGTTTAGGCTGATTGCCTGGCATCTTATTATTGCCATTGATTACGTTATTATCTTCAACTGATTTCATTTTCTTTCATTGTGAGGACTCGAAAAAGCTTACAATTGTCTGTGGCTTGAATTGCCTGATGCCATTAATATGATTGAAGTACTATTAATTATGTGATTCAGAGAAAATTAAATTGATTGGCTTACAATATTAGATCCATGGTCGCATCCAGTTAAAAGATCTGTTACACAGGTGTTCATCAGTAACCAAACTGACTAATTATTCAGAGTTGTTCGATCCAGTTGTTGATTCATTCCCAGCCAAATTTGTATGCACCTGATGACCCACTTATAGGAATCTTAATGCGCCATTTACATTATTTATTTATCTATTTATCTATTATTTATTTATCTATGGTGCAGTAGCGCATCATCAGCAGAACACTGGATACTGTTATGGAAATATTTGAGTGAAGTTAAGTAAAAGAAGGTTTTGACAAGTTCCATTATGAAAAGAGAAACTTAGGAGTGTCTGTCTGGAAGAAATATCTCAGTCGAAAAGCCATTGTAATGAATGCTGTGATGTTGAACATCACATGACGTAATTTAGTAAACAAGGTACGTGTATGTGTAATGGCAGCTTCTGTAACTTTTTAGAGGTTTGTTCCAGTCAATTACAGAATTGTCCAAATGTGTTCAACTTGAAAGGAAATTTGTGCAAGTTATATTTCCAATATGGCCACTCTGATAGCTATCTTGTTATTACTACTTCTTTGCAACAGATGTTCATGTGGACATGCAGGTTTTCTCATAAAGACTTCTTCTGATAATCTAACTGGTAGAGGGATTTTTCTTGAGTAAGTGGGAATGGGGTTTGAACCCAACATTGTAGTTAAAAATTAGCCAGTTTGGGAAAAAAAGACTCAGAAGTTTCTGAAGTTCAGAACTATCAAATAGCTGAAAATGTGCAGTTGACTCTACATGAAATGGTGCTGATCAGTCATCCAGTTTGGTGAACATGGTGGCCACCTTGAAAATCTTATGAATTGATAATTGTAGTGACATGGAGTTATGGAGTTTGTTCTAAATGAAAATAGGACCATGCAGCTCTCCAGTATGGCTGCCATGTTGATCAGCATGGAAATCATGTTATACCTACTTCCTTTAAACAGATGGTCGCATAGACATGGTAGTTTTTACCAAAAGACTTATTATGATATATCATTTGTCTTGGATACAATTAGTGCTGTTCATTCCTCCAGCTTGATGTTATAGTGGTCATGTAAAAAACATTTCACTATATCTCTTAAAGGAATGGTTTTGTTGACACAGGATTTTCACTAATTACTTCTAACAATATGTATTTGGTCGTAAAGGGAAAAATGCTGTCATTGTGAATTCCTAAAATTTGACAAATCTTTTAACATCTGATTACCTAGAACAGGTGACCATGCCAGCATTTTAAGAAATGAACAATAAAAGCTCCACTTCTTCCTTGCAATATATACTTGTTCCTGTATTAAAATGATCCTAATCCTGCCTCTAAAATGACTGTCTTGTTGGCCTTCTTGAAAATCTTGTATGGCTTCTCCTTCTGAAAGGATCATTATATTGACATGGGTTTTTGACTACAACACTATAGCAACATATTTATTGATTCCAAATGAAATATATAAACTGGTTCCAAGTGAAACTTGCTCATCTGATCTCCAACATGGCACCATAGAGGCCATCTTGAAAATCTTGCTACTCCTTTTGCATGAATGATAGTATTTACACGGGATTTTCACTAACACACTTCTGGCCATATTTATTTGGCTCTGAAAAATAACGGTGCAGGTCTGATAACCATCATGCCCACACTTTTGTGAGGGAGGTTTAAAAACCAGGCCTAATTGACCATGGAGTCAAGTCAAAGGTCATTGCTTGCTTTTTTTATACTTCACTGAGTTTAATGAACACACAGTTGTGTCATCTTCAAGAATATGTAGATTTAATGTTAATGGTCTTATCAAAAGTCATGTAACATGCATCATAGTCATGTGGCAAATAAGCTGTTGTGTTCAGTCAGAGCTGTTTTGAGTGTCATTGATTGTAATTCAGTCTTGGCAGATACATTCTTGTGCTCTGTCGAAGCTGTTTTGGGTGTCACTGTAATTTGGTCATGGCAGATGAGCTTTTGTATTCTATCAGCTGTTTTGAGTGTCTTTGTTATTCATTCATGATTGGCAGATGAGCTGTTATGTTCAGTCGGATATTTTGAATGATTGTAATTTGGTCTTACTTGGCATGAGCTGTTGTGTTGTCAAACCTGTTTTGAGTGGCATTGATTGTAATTCACTGTTACTTGAAAGGTATTGTTT
This sequence comes from Megalonaias nervosa, assembly GCA_016617855.1. NCBI lineage: Eukaryota > Metazoa > Mollusca > Bivalvia > Unionida > Unionidae > Megalonaias > Megalonaias nervosa. The sequence goes on from JAECUM010002181.1 coordinate 151,783, forward strand.
CCCTAATTAACTGCACAGCTTTCATCATTGTATGCCCTATTGCCAGCAATGTGGGGTGGGTGGGTCTTTATTTGGTCTTGTACATCCCTCCCTCCCTCAATCCCTGTTAGCAGGATTGTACAAACACCACTTAGCATAAACTAATGAAATTTAATACTAGGCATAACCTCATTAGCAAGAGAAAAACCACTTGAGGTAGACATGTGAAATTTGGTAGGAATGTGAAATTTGGTAGGCATATAAATTTGGTAGACAAGTGAAATTTGTTAGGCATATTTGTATTCATCAGTAGATGACCTGATTAGATTTTCAGGATATCACAGCAATTTTTCTTTTAAATTTTTACACATTTATAGCTCTCATCTGATTGCAAGTCCATGTGAGCTGGTAGTATGACACTGCATCCATCTGTCAGCATTTGATTTGTTGCGGAAGCCATATTTTATCATCCAGTTCCAATCAAAATTGGAATACAAGCTTATGCATGCCTCAGACAAGTTCAGATAAGAGTAAGATCTATGCATATTAATGAGATGACCTTGCATATGATTGTCTGAGCTTGTTACCATTCAGGAGGCAATATTTCTGATCAGATTTTGATCAGACTTGGAATATATACTCATATCATCAAGAAGCCAACAGGTTTGATAATGAGTGTGGTCCACTTATACTAATCGGTTATCTTGCACCTGATTGGCTGAGCTTCTTTCTTCCTATCATCTAGAGACTATATTTCTCATCCATTGTTTATAAGACTTAGAAATTGGGTTTGTATCAGCAAGATCATGGATGACATCATTTATGAGCAAGAAACTATGCATATTAGTTATCCCTTTATTTTTAAAAAGAATTGTTATCTAGATATAGTAAAGCAGGTCGACTCGAAATGCATTTTGGGAGATAGTTAATTTTTTGTGGGCATCTTCTTACTATACTACACCATTCTGTTTAGTGATATGGTCAACTGACAAGTTCAAATGTATGCCAGATGAGGCCACTTGAGCCTCTTGTTCAGGTTTTTGAACATCAACATTTGGACAAAAACCTTGTTAGTATGATGAAAAGAAAAACAGCTTGAGGTAGACAGATAAAATATGATAAGCATATGTAGATTGGTAGACAGATAAATTTCGGCATGCATGTGCAGATGAACTGTTTACAATTTCATGCCATTATAGCAGTTCTTCAGACTTTTTCCAAATTTTTTTACTTGTTTGACTTGGACTGTTTGGTTTGCAAGAGGTGCATACTTGTTTCATAAACAGTGGATGCGACCTTGGACCAAAAGGGGATATAAGCATGTACATTATGAGTTGTCTTTCATCCAGCTGTTAAATTTTGACATTTTCAAACTCTCCATAAATTGTACAGACGTACTTTGCCTATATAAACTAAACTTCCCAGGAACAGGTCCCTCTGTAATTGGCTTCCTCTGCAGAACAGAAACCTCCTATGTACAAAACTGAAACTTCCCATAAACAAACATCTCTATACTCAGACTTCCTTTGCAGACCTGAAACTTCAAATGAACAGACTCCTCAGTAATCTGGCTTCCTGCAGAACTGAAATGTCCCTTAACATGCTGTTATCTGGCTTTCTCTGCAGAACTGAAACTTTGCATGAAGAGACCCCTCTGTATCCGACTTCCTCCTCAGAACTGAAAGTTACCATGAACATACTCCTCTGTAATCTGACTTCTCTGCAGAACTAAAACTTCCCATGAAGAGACCCCTCTCTATCCAACTTCCTCCTCATAACTGAAACTTCCCATGAACATACACTGCTGTAATCTGATTTCCTCAGCAGAACTGACACTTCATGAAGGGACCCGCATGTAATCTGGTTTCCTCTGCAGAACTGAAACTTCCCTAAACATGTCCTTTTGTAGCCTGTCTTCCTCTGCAGACTGCCACATATTTTGATCCCTAAAAGGCCATTTAAATACCAATCAAACATTTTTATACCAACCACCTCTGTTTGCTGCCTGCCTGTTCTGCTCTAGCCACTTAGTATATTATTTTTCTCAAAAGTAAAGTCTATTTTGCACCTATTAGAAACAGGAAGAACCTTTATTATCTGCAGGACACAAACTTTATTGCGATAATTTTTGAAGACATGTTGCAAAAGATATTACTTGAACTCCCTATCTGTTGTGAAAAGAAAATATCCTTTATAGAATGCATGAAACTGTGGTAAATTCACACTGATAAGAATAATCAGCATAATTTGGAATAAGATTTTTTTAATTTTAATATACCTTTCATGAGAGAATAAACTGAAAATGTGATTTACATACCTGTTTCTTTACATTCTTAGTCACCTTTTAGTAACAAAACAAAGTGAAAATAGTTTTCATATTATTCATAGCAGTGCTGTTGTAATTTACAGGAAACCGATAAATCTCCATCAAACAACTTTCAGAGTTTAACTCTTAATCCAAAGGATAAGGTAAGTCACCATTCATGCCCTTATTTTTTATTGTCATGCATTTAGTTACGGTGGTTTTTTAATGTGACACCTGCCCCAGCTGATAGCATGCCGCAGGTACCGTGTATACTCACTTTTATGTCGGTGGAACAAACGGCATAGACCCTGACCTGCTGATGCATTATTTGACAGCAGATCAGGGGCTATGATATTTGCAGTTTGACCCAAGTGAGTATATGGTAGAATTTTCTAGGTGTGGTAGCTGTTGTTTTGGGTTTAACACCATTTCTTAGTATTTGCCATAAAAATATCTTTTCATTTAAGTTTTTATTAGTCACATGATATGCATGTCACACATAGGTTAAATGTTCCTTTTTCAAATCTAATTTTGAGCTGTTTGTATTTAGGATGTCTAACACATCAGCTAAAATGAAAGAAAAATATTGTCGAAAGTTGTGCAATATTACTTTATGTGTTGGACATGTCTGATAGACCAAACCTTTTAGCTGTGTTGGACATGTCTGATAGACCAAACGTGTGTGGGTGTGGGTAGGGTGGGGGAAAGGAAACTCCTCAAAACTGAAACCTGAGTATACCAGAATCCCCGCAAGACTTGAAGTTTTTTTTATCCTGACTTTTTCCTTCTTTGTTATCATCATTTTTTCCACAGTAAACTTAAAACTCTCAACTTTGGATACCAAAACAGATTTCAATCCCAAAATTCAATTTTATGTTTTATAAACCCCATAACACTGATACTTGGAAATATATTTTAACTGCTAAATTGCTGACAAGGATAATTCTGATGACCAGGAGAGTGAACTTGTGTGGCAGTTTTATGAAAGCAATCAGTCTGATGATGAATATGATAATAAGAATGAATGTTCTGAGCCACCTGGTAGTGATATGACATACCCTGAAGTTTGAGATCTTATAAAGACATTAAAAAACGTTTCAGTTGCTAATGATGACCATTATTTGGCCATGTTACAAGAAATGGAGTCATTAATGCAAGCCACATTAGTTACAGAATGATGCAAGAAACAACAGACAACACTCCATGCCTTCTTCAAGCCAGGTTCTTGAACTGTGACCATCATGAATTATACAGAGTATTTAAACATTGTGGAGTATCAGTCATAATTCCAGCTGACTTATTTGTAAAGTTATCAAAGTACTATATCTCATTCCTCACGTGTTTCTTGAGATGAGGACTGTATTTCTATGTGGAACAAATGCATTTATTCATGTGACAGGCTACAATTTTCAGTAGGAACATGTACTGTTCAGCTAATTCTTCATTAAATGATTGTGTTTGAGACAAAATATCATTTTCCGCATTTTGTGAACTCTTACGCAAATAATGATCCTCTCATAATTGCATTCTCTTTCGTCACATACACCCACAGAAAGAAAATTTTGTTCCCTTCTGCAAAATCCTCAGTAAATCAGAAAAAATATTGGTCCCAAGGGTGTGTGTGTGTGTCTGTGTGTGTGTATGTGTATGACTCTAAGTCGCTGGACATGTCTGACAAATCAACTGTTTTGACAAGCACATACTCTGAGCAGATGGACATTGGTCTCAGAGAAAATTATATCAAATTGTCTTTGATTAGTTTATCCCTTAAACTGCCAAATAAGCATCTTAATGAAGTTAAATTCAGAGGTCATTAATATCTAATTTACAGATTATTTCTTTTTTCAGACAATCAATAAAGGTGTCTCTGACTAAGCTTAATTTTAAGGTGACTAGGTCTAGTTTAGACATCAATTCTTTGTCAGACAATCCATTGAAAACTAGTAACATTCACAGCCATAGATGTTGTGGAATAGAAGAGACAAAAAGAAAGGCCTTCATTTTCCTTCCTTACTCATTTATGGATCATTTGTCTTTTAATTTGGTTTGGTGCTTTATGGCTCAGCAAAACAAATAGGTTATTTAGTGTCGAGGCTGTTGGAGTCTAGTGCCTTGCCCAAGGACACTGCTTTTATGTAATAAAACAGGAAAATGAAGTTAAGACTTTGTCATACATTCTAAAGCCACTGGGTTATTGCCATACTATGCATTCATGCCTTTGTGACATCATTAGTTGTTACCATACATGTTTAATATGAAAAATATATTTTGGATTCATTAAGAAAAACAAAACACTAGAAATTTGATTAATACATTTGATACTTTCCATTCTTGTTATGCCTTTTTTCTGTGTACCTGCAGATACGGGATAAATCATCACCTTTTGAATCCCCAAATACAAATCGCCGTGACCTTCCACCACCTGTGCCACCAAGGCGGTCTTCTCCAATTCCATCACCTTGTGTATCTCCAACAAGCTCTCCTAAACCACCAAGGCAAGTCTGTGTGTAAATTCACATGTGTTCCCCAGTGAAAGAAGTTTCCTTTACCAGAATGAGGATCATATAGTTCTTTACTTCAGATGAAGTAACATTTGTAAACCTCATTCTACATGAGGGTTGTTCATGATATGTAATATGAAAATATAGGAATATAATATGATTGGCTACATTTAGACATCTGGAGGAATATGATTTAATAGATTTTTTTTTGCATGTGAAAGAAAACCCTATTTTCTCCATCAAATACATTAGCCAATCACATTAACATTAGGAAATTACTGTCTGCTACCTCTGAATGCAGCCCTCGCAGAGAGACAGAAAAATTCTTTCCATCTATAAATCATATTAAAAAATGGAAAGAACTCTTACGGATGAAATCCCATTGTTCTGACTATGTGGCCACCTGTATCCTGGATGTAACCACTTTAAACTTTCTCATGCAACTGTGAAAAGTTCATTGTAATTTATAATCAATTTCAACCATCCAACATTTATTGTCAGTGATATAGTCAATCAAAAAGTTGATATACCTGTTGCATATAACACTTGCTTTTTCCCAAATTAATTTATTCATTTTTCTGTGCTTTTATAATGGTCATTATTGTACATGTGATATTAATTGGTAACATTAATCTTTTCAGTGGTGTAATTGCAGATGATAAAAAACAAAGAAATGGATAATTTTATTGTGCCATGGTAAAATAAGCATAGTAACAGAAATAAAGATAATTATCTAAATGTTCAGTGTATTCAGTATTTTACATGTTTACCCTCCCATCAATGGAAATCGAACACCATGAATGTAACAGCAGTCATTTGCTCTTTTCTCATTATTTCTCAAGCAAAATCTTCCCAGTCTGCAGTTCCACTGTTTCACTTTAGGCAGATCAGTGATCTTAAGCTTTGATGAGACAAGACCTGTCATGATTCACTGCAGAAGTTATCTCATGGAGAGATATTTGAGGTCACTATATGCATGTGAAGCAGTTCATGTCATTTGGTTTTTAAAAATATTGCTTTCAGTCACATTTGCTGCTGAAAACAAAATCTATCTCCAGTTGAGAAAACATTGATAATGAAATCTTGATGCCCTTTCTTGATTGGTTACAGTCAAATAAATTGATGTTTGTACAGTGTGACCCTGCTATAGCACATTCCGTTATAGCTGAATTCAGATATCACACAATCATGGTGAGGCTCCAGAAATTTCATATACATGTATTTTTCTCGTACATGAGCAAACAAAACTTTTTTTCTTTTTGAAAACTATAAAAAAAATCATGTGTAAAAAGTTAATTGTCATTTTGGGGAAGAGATCAAATATGATTTCTAGTACAAGGCAATGCAGCATGGCTCCTGAAATTTCATACACATGTATTTTTCTTGTATACAAAAAAAATTTCTTTTCAAATGTATGAAATATGATATGTAAAAAGTTTATTTGGGGATCATGCTGGACTTCACCAGTGTTGCAAATTGCAATGTTTTTTTCCTTATTGGCAACAAAATAAACCATCTGGCGATTTTTTTTGTGTGACATTGTTGGCTGTTTCAACTTGTATATACAATCATGGGTTTGGAGTGGAGCAGTTCAGAGGCACTATGAAAGGAAGCTGCAAATGCACTGGAATCTCTCTATTGTTACATAAACAAATTCTTTGTTCATATTGACAAATCATCTTAACAGTCCATTGTTATATCATAATCCACTTATGCTGACATCTGGCCTGATTACTGTATGCTGTGAGATCTCCATGGGGGGGGGGGGCAAGCAAAATCCCTCTTCTTTTCAAGCATTAAATCCTTCAGACCTCCCACATTTTCTGTACTAATCCCTTTCAGAACAGACCACCTGTGTATCCATCATTGGTTCACCTTATTTTAAATTTCTGATGCATGGATGATAGGCAGCCTAACTCTGCTACCAGAAATGTAAAAAATAAATAAATAAATAAAAATTAAAAAAGGTGGAGATCTGCCTCTTGGTCAGTCCAATAGTCATGCTACCGAACTAGCTACAAATGACCAACTTTTGAAGGCAGGAAGAGTAACTGCTACAATCTTCCAAATGACGGCTAATTCCCCAGAAAATACAGTTCTGCTTAAACTTACAAGAAAACTGATTACTTTTGAAGCACCAATCATTCTCATTAAATACTAAGCAAATGAAAAAAAATTCAGTCTCAATTAATGTTCTACAATTCTTTGATGTTGTCACCGCAATAAGAATGGGCATTTGTTTAGTCCTCCAAAGCTGTCCTTTAGCAGGGACATAAATAACACATGCACCCTTCATCAAAGAAAGCCAACTACACTCTTCAATAAAAACAACCTTTCCTCAGAGGAAGTCAGCACCAAACTTAAATAAAAGCAGTGGAATCCAATGGATTGTTTTGCATTCCAAAATGACTGGAATACATTTTATATTGTACCATGAATATTTCCTTTTTTCAGAAAAAAATTTATGCTTACGGTCACTACCATTAGCAGCATAAAACACAAATTAAATTTTCAATCTTTTGAAACCATAGATATCGGGCTATCAAGTTAATTGAAGATGGGGTATCTTGCAAAGATGTGTGTTAAACGTTTTAATTTGTTCACATGTTTTCATTTCCCTATGAATAGCCTTATCCCTTGGGTAGCCTCAGCAAGATGATAACTGTCTCACGCTGACCAAAATCATGGCCAATTTAAGTACATGTACCTGTAGCATGTAAACAACTATAGCCATATGCTACTGGCAACAGTATCGTAGGGAATTGTTTAGTACCATCGGATATAGATCAAACAAGGACTACCATTTTTTCATATATGTGTTTGTGTTTTCTAACAAGATGTGACTGATACACAAATTTTAAGGCATGTGATCTATACTTGAATACATGGATTTTTTATATATATATATATATGTACAGTACTTAATGGATTATTGATTGTACTACACAAATGTAAATTGTCAATATACAAGTTTATTTAAGACTAGTTTGTCTTCATTTAATCAAAAGCATGTATTTTTGTGACCGCTTTTATTACACCCCCACCCACCCTGCCATTTTTCAGGTACATGCATCATTTCTTCGACTAACTGTCGTGGTTGGTTATAACACGGTTCGGTCTATAACACAGTCAGGTTCTATGGACCCCAACCACTGTGTAATAGGTGGGTCACACTGTATCTGTTATATTTTGTTTTTCCCTATTATTAAAGACATTACAATGGATTTGGCTTGTATTTTGTAATTTTGCCAACATTTATATTTGTCAAATTTAGGAAGTTATTTTATGTTCAAATGCACTGCTTGTACCTTGTATGCATGAATAAGAAATATTTTCTGTTAATTTTCTGTTAAGGTTACATATTTTTCTTTAACTTTGCTACAGGAGGCAGTTGCCCCCTACTCCACCCCAGGAGAACAGTAAGTCACATGACAAACCACAAGGCAAGCAGTTGTCTCCAACACAGAAAATTCCTGTTGAGAATAAGGATTCAGGTAAGAGACAAATATAATGACACACTCTAGCCTTTACAAGGAAGTATTCTGTAGAAAAAGGTTAGCCATTCTCTTTATTTCAGTTGTGTTTAGAGGTGAAATGTCAGAGCTGCTTCTTGACAGATTTCCAATTTTAGATTTATTATATTCTTGTAGATCTTTTCTTTTTCTTATATTTTACATTTTATTTTTTTTTTATTTAATGTTTACATTTTTTTGGAAGGGTTTATCTCCCTAAATTATTGCACAATCAGTTTTTCCACTTTTCGTACATTAACTCTAGTTGGCACCATATAGCCAATGTTGTACAGAGGTGCTGTACTACATACATGCCATGCTTTACATTGATATTTGCTACCTTGACTTTGTGTCTATCTGCTATAGGCCTGTTCGATAACGGTTGTTATGTCCCTTGACTTATTAATTCCCCTAATTTACCCATGATGCAACGCTCTTCCAGCAAGCAAATCTTTGTAGCAATGTCATCAAATAAAGCTGTGAATGAACCTTTACATTACACACTGTGAAAACATAGCTGTATATGTGGAAATTATGACTTGTAGTTTTGTAATAATAATAAACAGCAAAATAAACTTTGATAAAAACATGATTTTTATGTGAACTAATTACTTTTTTCCTATTTCAAATACAGTTCATGTCATGACTTAATTCGGATGTACTTGAAAGGTCTGATAAACAGCAGAATTTAGCAATACATACACAGAGTGATGAGTTTATGGTTGATTGTAATTTACGAAATCCAGAAATGTAATCATAATAATAAAATTAATCTAATGCATGGTTACAGAGAAGGACAAATAATCCTTAAAAGTGTATGTGTGAGTGCAAGAGGGGTTGGGTGGGAGAGACAGTTGTATAAATGTGCGTATGGGACAGTAGAGCTTACATGCCTTTGTTTATAAAAAAGCAAGTAAGCCACAAACATTGTTATTTAGTTAGAAAAGGACACAATGAGTATTGAAATGGGTAAGTTGAATCACGCAACAACTGTTGCCATGAGATGTTGACATCATACTTGCACCAAAGTTAAATTTAGTACTTATAATGAAATTAGAGTATCTGTTGAAACTGAATCTCATCACGAACATTATCCAAACAATTCTTAATATTAATAAATAATATAAAGATGATTTAATTTCACTGTTCACCACAAATATGTGATTCAGTATAAAGCATCTGTTCATTTAAATATTTATCTCTCTGTCTCTCTGTCTCTCTCTCTCTCTCTATATATACATATGTAATTTCTTCTGCATGGACAATACTGCTAACTTTTTTAAGTTCGACCTTTCTTCAGTAATTTCAATGTTGTTCCGGTGATTCCCTTTGTTACGGTAAATTTAGGGACTGGATTTTAACAGAAAACATGAAAACTATGATGTCTGTGTTTTTTTAATCATATAAGTATCTAAAAGTATATAAGATGATTTGTTCATTCACAAGTGAAACAGTTTTAACATTAACAATCTAATTCAAACATGTATTTGATAATTTTAAAAATCACCTTCTTATTACATATCAGACAGAACTGATAATTTGCTTTTTTTCTAATGTGTCATCTCCAGACAAATTTAATTCATATTCCTCTTCATCTAAGCAAAATATATTTCACAAAAAAAAAATGATTATTTACATGTCTAGGATTACCAAGAAAACAAAGAATATATATAAATATGTGTATGGAGGATTTATAATAATAATGCTTTAAATAGGAGAATTTATGAGTGATGGGTTGAATTTTAATAATATAAATTCAGTCTGTGCAACACACAAACACACGATCACACTTTTATGTCAGTTTAAGCACTTAAGTTGATGCATTCGTAAGGGGATATTACTCACCGGAAATAGAGATTGTAAATTCGCATATATGGTTTCTGTTTTAAATTCACTGAAGAGCTCTTCAAGGGAGCCTATTGTTATGTATATGTAATTAAATTGTTTGTGTGTTAGTTTTAAAATTCTTTTTATTTTATTTTTGTTTCATTACATTTTATTGTAATGATTATTTTCATGGGATTCGATATTTTCTTTCAGTAATGTTGTTTATCTAAATCATAAAAGGTGTTGCATTAGCATTATTTTTAGTTCACCCTGGTGCATGGTAGTGTAAACAGTATGCGAAAACGATTGGCTATTGCCAAGGTCATTTCAACCTAGTCTGAATAAACAGTGTTTTATTTTTAAATTTATTTTAGAGAGAGAGGGGTTCTTAGATAGTGCTATGTGACAAATTACATTTTTCCTATTGCGTTGTTCAAGTGTTAAGAGACCACGTGATCTATCTCGTGAGAACGGGATGATAATTTGGTTTGATATAATACCCTTTCTGAGCGCTTGTCAGTCAGTTATATTTTTGAAACCTTAAAGGCTGGATGGGTTTTTATTGTTGAAACCAGATTGTTTTTGAAGTTGATTTGTTATTGGAATTTAATAATTTATTCTCTAGAAAACCAAACGAGTGTACTGTTTTATAAAATTCTGGGAGAAGGAAATTCAGTGGAAATTTATTCTGGAATTATTCGGAAACATAAACTGTGATTCAATTGAGGAATTGTTGCCATTTTGTACAACGACCACATCTGATGTCATCGCCTTCCATATTGGAATGTCGTCGAGATTGGAACCTGGATTCTAATAGAACTATTTAGTGATAGGACTTGTATTTTTCATTCTTAGGATTAAATTTTGGATTATATTCACAAACCATAAGTCCTATTTCCAATTTTTACATTGTTTTGTAGGGAAATAAATTATTTTGTTAAAATATACAAAGCTTGTTGACTTAACTCTTTTCTCTTGTTATTATTGTACGAGCCTAAACGTAACAGGAGAAAATTGGTGTTGCTCGTCCTTGGGATATATGAATTTTGGTTAAATATTTCAGAAAATTGTTTTTTGAAATTTAAATTCCCGTAGTTTCAAATCCCAAGTACTATTTTACATTTTGTTTGAAATCTTTAGTGAAAACAACAGGCTTTCATTCACAATATCATCAAAAATAGAAAATTTTTTTAATTTTACTGAGGAGTGTTTGAAAATTTTGAAAATGGAAGTCCAGCTAAAAAAGTTGGAATTAGAGATAAGACAGGTTCAGTTTGAGATAGAAAAGATACAAAT